>CAOJBI010761854.1:0-13964 GCA_948277035.1 Euphorbia corollata
CCCTACTGCATTTTAAGGAGAACTTTTAGCCGACTAAAAGCAAATTCATGAAGGCTACATTTTTTTTCTCTAAAAAAATTAAGATAAGGATATTAAGTTACACACCTTGGCCTGACTGATGACTCTTCAACTGCAAAATGGTGGATGGAAGGATACAAAGAAGAAAGGACAGAAAAGATTGGTCTAAAAGTCTTGGAGAAAGGGCACCAGGATGCATAAAATAGAACGGCAACATATTTGTGACTGCTCTCATAAACCAAATTCAATGCATTTTGTAATGAAATCTCATCACCCTTCACAGCCAAGAAAATAAAAATCATTATTCACGCTAAAAAACAAACAAAACACAGCACGTATACAATACCTTTAAAAACCATATGGCTCACTAAACACATAATCCTCGTGTCCTGAAAGTTTATATAATGAAAACAATCAATAACCACTTCAAATTTTCATATTTATTGATCATATTTTGGTCCAACAACAATAGATTTGAATCATGATATACGGAGTAAGAGGGTGGAAGTTTTGGATTCTAATCCTAAATTCTTAAAAAAAAGTTAAAAATTCAAAAAAAAATCACTTATGTTTGTACAAATGCTATCTAATTTGACCTCAGAATTTGAATCACTATTACTAAAGAGGAAATATGAGCTAATAATGCATATCATGGTTTACGAGATCTACAAGTATTCCTAAAAGTCAACACACCATAAGAGCTTTCCATGACAAAAATCCAGATTTGACCCACATCGGATGCAATTGGCAGTGGTGAGTGAGTTCCCAGTATAGATTTTTTATATTTATGGGGTTTAAATCTGAGAGACCTTACTTAAACAAGAATAAACCGTTTTCAACATCAACCAATCTCTTTTAGTTCAAAAAGATCAAATTAAGTTCAGAGATTTAGTATATTTAAGAGTGATAATTGAGAGCAACAATCTAAAGAGATTAAGTTTTCAAGATTACCTCTGAGGTGATTACTCAGTTTGAGAAATTATACGAGTTTCTTCAAGCAGAAGCGATGGTCAAAATCGGATGATAAACACAAAGAACAAAATGATTTCACTGTAGATCCATAATCGGATGATTAGACAAACACACAAGTCGATTAATTGATAGATCTAGCAAAATTCCACAATCAAACAATCAGCAAATTGACAGATCTTGCAGAATACGGGCTCTATAAACATTGTTATGAATAAAACTCTTCCAGAATCAAACAATCAGCAAATTGAAAGAACCAACACGAAACCTTACACCATTAACAACTAACAAGTCCATAACATATCACTTCTTTTGCTTCCATCACAAATTTATTAAATACAAAAATGTACAGTTCATGTGAACAGATATCTGAAATCAGGGGTCAGAAAAAGCCATGTTATCATCTTTACCGACTATACAACCTTTTTCATTATGAAAACTGTGGCTTTGACAGATATAAAAAATTATCTATAGTAAATATTGTATCATTCAACTCATAGTTTGAGTGCCAGATTGATAATCGAAGAGGTTCATACTTGAAGCTTCAAATTCCCGGTTTGGAACGGAGACAAAATACAACATGCATATGTAAAAGAAGCACAGAGTAAGAGAAATCATCCTGCAAAACAAAGAAAAAAAATTGCTATCCCTCTGGAAATATGGAACAAAAGATAAATAAAATTACATAAAGGGTAGATGATAATAATGGGAAGACTAATGAAAGAATAGATGTATCAATAAAATACAAAGCATATAAATATTCCTAAAAACAAAAGATAGTAGAGCAAAACATGAAAAATGAGTAGAGATGTTTCATGCACTAGATGGCTTTGACAAACTTGATTCTAGATGCTCTAATATCCTATAATTTACCACGGAGTAACACATGAAATGACTCTTCTAAATCAAGAGCAAACGAATTATGATACTTATAAAAACCTAGACTATGCTCTGTACGGGTCGCTCTCACATAGCCACATTTAGTAAGTTACCACTCCAAAAATGTTGGTTAACTAAACGGCGATATAATCACAGGTCCAATGATTATACATAATATTTCTAACCCCGAAACTACTCTTAAAGTCAACTTGAAAGCATATAACTTGATTAATATAAACGACTCAACACGAAATACTTAATATGACACATAGACATATCATAAACTTCAAAATAAAAAGTATAAGCAGAGAATAAAGTAAATTTGTAAGGTATGCAAGTGAAAAATAAAGTTGATCAAACCGTATCCACTCTTTTAATAGGAGTCATCAGTTTTCACAATTTCTTTACGTACTTTGAATTCGGTCTCGACTCGTACAGAACCTTTGTTAGGATGCTATTCTTTGTGAATTTAGAATAATAGAATGTTGAAGAACATAAACTTTTATTGATAAGTGCTTTGCAATTACACTCATACAACAATCGCTCAAACTTGTGGAGAAAACTGTTGATTGAAATAAGAATCGAATCACTTAAACATTTCTCTCTAACACTTTGAACTTTGCAAAATCTATTTGAAAATCACTCTCTTTGTATCATATACTATATCTCTCTATGCATACATTATCATATATCTCGAAAATGGCTGTATAGATTTCTATTTATAGAATATGAAAGGTTACGAATGAAGAGTCATATCCATTGGTGAAAGGTTTCATCATCTTCATATGATTGGTTGAAATATGTCATCCTTATCTTCATGGAAAGGAATCTTTTCATGGTCATTCAGTCTCCAAAAGATGTCTTTTTGTCTGGCAGTTGTTGGTAGTTGATCGTTCTTATTCGATGGTTGGTAGTTGAGAAGAGTTGACCAAACCGGACATGGTTTGTGATCGTAAATTTGAATTGGTAACTAACTATTTCTGAAGAAAGACATGTCACGAATGCGATACCTAGTCACGAGCGTGATTTTTGTAGTCGTGAAAGGTAATCATGATCATGACATGGTCGTGACTAGTACTTTTCTTCATGATTCTTCTTTGCAACTTTCCCGATCTTTGACAACTTTGATCCTAAGCCAATTCCTTGCATTTCCTTCAATCTTTTACACCTTTTTTTCACTTATTTTGCATGGTCATTTCACTCCTAAGATTCACCTAGTTTATGCACTTGCATAAAAAACTACATACCCCGTGAAATCTTTTATATGAAGTATAAAATGACACTAAACCACATTTTTTTATAAGTAAAAATATCATGATAACAAGTGTAATTATACACTTATCACCGTACTATTTTGATAAATATTGGACTACAGTTGTAACAAATTGGTCCTAAGAAGGGTGGCACCGGGGAAGGAAGACTTGATCAAGGAGCAGCCATGAAGGATGTCAAAGGGGACAAGAATGAACCAAATGCTCACCTAAATGAGAGGACTTCGAGATTGTGATGGTATGGGACATAAGAATCATGAACAGTTAAGGATTTCAAGACTGTGCTTGATACTACCTATACCAACAAGATGTATCTTCTTTTTGGAAGCCTATCCGGGAGAACTCCAAAGTTAAACGTGCTTAACCTGGAGAAATCTCAATATTGGTGACCTCCTAGGAAGTTTTCCAAGAAGTGAGCGAGTGAGGAAAGAGCTCACTAGAAAGACTCGTGTTGGTCTGTGGGGGTAGTCAATCGAATCCCGGGGTGTTACAATGGTTGAAAGGTCACAAGGTGTTGAAGTGTCATCTTTTGAGGTGCACTTAATTTGGAATCATTAAGGATGTCTTGAGATTTGGATTTCATAATAGATATTCAATGAATACCATATACATTGGTGTCATAATAGATGGTGATTAGTCATTCAAGGAATGCTAAAGGGATTGTGTCTCGTTAGACAAAATTTCGGCAATCATTGTGTTACCTAGGAAAAATTGGTCGTTCTTGGAATGCCTAGAAAGCGTATTTCACTAGACCGTAATTCAACAATCGTTTTGTTTCCTTGGAATGGTTGGTCATTCTAGAAATGCCAAAAAGGGTTGTCGTCTCATTACACAACAATTTGGCAATCACTATGTTGCCTGAGAATAATTGGTTATTCAAGAAATGTCTAAGAGGTCATGTCATACTAGACAATAATTTGATAATCATTATGTTGCCTTGAAACTGTTTATCATTCTAGGAATTCCTAAAAAGGTTGTGTTATACTAGACAATGACTCGACAATCATTGTGTTGCCTGAAATAGTTGGTCATTCTAAGAGGTTGGGTCATATTAGACAACAATTTGGAAATCATTGTGTTACCTTGAGATGGTTGGTCATTTTGGGAATGCCTAAACATGTTGTATCATAATAGACTACAATTCGATAATTGTTGCCTAAAAGTGTAGTTCATTCTAGGAATGCCTGAGAGGCTGTATCACACTAGACAACAATTTGGCAATCATTGTATTGCTTAAAATGATTGTCATTCTAGGAATGCCTGAACAGGTTGTGTCAAAATAGACAACAACTCGGCAATCATTGTGTTACATGAAATGGTTGATCATTCTAGGAATACCTAATAGGTTGCCTTTATTAGTGATAATTGTATAATTACACTTATTATCATGGTATTTTCACATATAAAATGAATTGGTTTAGTGTCATTTTATACTTCATATAAAAGATTTCACGGGGTATGTAGTTGTTTTTAATGCAAGTACAGAAATTAGGTGAATCTTAGAAATAAAATGAGCAAAAGTGGAAAAGAAGAGTGAAAATTCAAGGATTTGGCTTAGGATCGAAGATGTCAAAGATCGGGAAAGATTCAAAGAAGATTCATGATGAAATGTTTAAGTCACGACCATGTCACGATCTTGAATGCCATTCACGACCTCAAGAATCACGCTCCCGACTTGGTATCATGCTCGTGACCTGCCTTTCTTCAATATAGTTTGTAATAATTCAATATTCACGAGCGCGGCATACTAGTCACGATCGTGAATAGTATCAGGTTCAAACAACTCTGCTCAACTGTCAACCGTTGGATAAAGACGATCAACCACCACACATCGTCATCAACTACTAGACAAAATCACACCTATTGGAGACTAAAGACACATTAAAAGGTGCCTTTCTATATAGATAAGGACGGAAAACATCAACCAATCACAAGTGGATAATGCAACCTTTCGCCAAAAGTCACGTCCGTTCATCTTGGATAACCGCCACCTTAAAGCTCTATAAATAGGCATCCCTCTGCCAATTTCTTGCATGTTTTTTTATGATTAGAGTGAGAGCATGATAATGTATTGAATATAGATAGAGAAGTGAGAATCACATAGATTTTACTAAGTTCAAATGATAGAGAGACAAATGTGTTAATGATTCACTAGATTTCGTGTATCGTTTACTAGATTTCTCTTCATATTCGATCGTTTATTTTACATGTGTAATTGCAAATCACTTATTAGTAAAAGTTTTTGTTCTTCAACATTCTTTTATTCGATATTCAAAAAGAATAGCAACCTAATAGAGGTTTTGTACGAGTCGAGACCGAATTAAAAGTAGACGCAGGAATTGCGGGAATTGATGACTCTCATTAAAAGAGTGGATGCAGTTTGATCAACTTTTGCTTTCACTTGCATACCTTACAATTTTACTTTGTTTTCTGCTTATACTTTCTATTTCAAAGTTTATGGCATGTCTATGTGTTAGTAATAATGTATGCCCTAAGAGCAATTAAGGTGGTTCATTATGTATCATGTAGTACTATGTAAACTTCATTTCAATTAATAAAAGGCATTTTACTTTGTTATTCGAATGTGTGACAATTTTATTTAATGTATAACAAAGGTCCATGACATATATTATAGCATAAGTGATAAATCATAGTGGGACTATGATTGTTGAGATTATCACTATGTGTAATTATAATAATGTCTAAATATCCCTGATCATAGTTTCATCAAGATTGGACATTGATGAAACAGATAGATCAGCATGTGGGTGCACTTCTTAGTAGCTGTTTTCAACAGGCTTAAGATGGGATCTTGAAGTGAACAAATGGATGTACTATGGTAGTTTATTGGAGATCTACTATGAGATATCATATGGAATAATATCCTGTGTCAATGATAAATATTATTACAATAGTTTTGTGAATATCCTTTGACTTGAGAGGCTAGACATCTTGTGTAGTCGTAATCATACTTTGGGTTACTTTTATGCAGTTCACTCTAGTGGATGTTAAAAAAGTAATTACGGGTATGGTAACGTCTACTCGTTGATGGGCTGAGTTGTCAAGATAGGATCCATCACTCCCGAATAAAAGGGAGAAATACCTGGCCACTTGTATAAGTGACAGTTGCTCGTAAATCTCTGATTAGAGTAAGTGTTAATAGAATGGGATTCTAGTTAATACTTCACAAAAAAATGCACTGGATGGATTTGATATTACCGGTCCAAAGGGTTGACACTTATCCATGCCCTAAAACCAGTTGGTATTGCTTGATGGAAGGAGTGTATCACACAGTAGTCTACTGTAGTATCTGGACTTGTTTGTAGAAAGATACAACATCGTGGACATTGAGGGATCATGAATCCTTGCTAGAGGCCTCCGATGATCATCTATAGATTAGGACTATTATTTATTGGATAAATAAAGTCCATACCAATTAATGTTTCATAAGTGGGAAAATTAATTGGGTAAAATCTTTAGCGGCTTGATGTTCGAGGTCTTACGGGTCACACACTTTGAGAAATCATGAACAATGTAAAAGACTTCTATACTGGGTATATGCCAAAATATATTTAAGGACTAAAAGGGAAATTTTACGCACGGGTTGGACCTGGGGTTGGTAAAATTATCCGAAAGGTGAAACCGAGAAATCTCGCAACAGCTCGCAGGCTGTTGCGAGAAACCTCACAGCAGCGATGCGAGGCTGTAGCGCATGCCGCAAGGGCGTGCGCATGGGATGGGATTTTTCCCATCCCACATCGGTTTCAAGGGGAGCCTTTTGGCTCCCCTTAGCCTATAAAGGCTCCCTTTCTTCTCCCTTTTAAGTGTGCTTTTTACAAGGTTTTCTATGATATTTTCGAGGAAAACCAATAGTCTAAATTTTGGTTCATTTGTTGAGTTGGCTAGCACCTACTCGACTAGTGAAAGTTTTTCCCTTTGGGTTTTTGTTCGAGCTTCTGGTGTGGATACACGTAGCATCAAAAGGAGCTTGGAGGTCTTCAACAAGTAGGTCTTTTTCTCCTTTATATTTATTTATTGTTTATTATTTATTATTTATTTAGAATTTATGCATGCTTAGTTAGGCTTTAAGTTAGGAATTCTATATTTAGTTTATAACTATATTTTAGAATTATCGTGCTTAGGCTTAAGCTAATATTTGAGTATTGCTTTATTTAGTTTGGAAATAAGTTAGAGAATACTTATTAAATTCTAAGTAAATAATGAACTTAGCATGCTTTATTCGATTATGTATATTAAGGTGAATCTAGGCTTAGGAAATTTTTAAATTTCCACTGCGTATGCTAGGCATATTAGAACCAAATTTTCCTTTCACTATCTGTTATACTGCATATTTCGTGTTAAGTCATTTACACTAATCAAATTATATGCTTTCAAGTTGACTTTAAGAGTAGTTTCGGGGTCAATAAGATTATGTATAATTACTGGATCTGTGATTATAACACCATTTAGTGAGCCAACATTTATAGATTGGTAACTTGCTAAATGTGGCTATGTAAGAGCGACCCGTACTAAGCATAGTACTGATGTTGTCCAGGATCTAGCATTCGTTTATGCTAGATTTAGAAAATTCATTTCATGTGTTACTGTGCAGTGAATTATAGGATATTAGAGTGTCCAAAATCGAGTTTGTTGAAGTTATCTTTTGAATGATGCATCTCTAACCATTTTGCATGCTTTGATTTTCTATAGTTATTCTTAGGGAAAACCTATATGCTTTCCACTATCTTTAATCTATTCATGCATTTATCTTTGTTCCATATCTATCTTCATAAATATCTTTTCAAATTATTTTGTCTTGTTTTTCCTTTCAACCGTGTTTTCAAGTGAACCTTTTTCAAAACCGAACTCCTTCTCTGTGATCGATATCTTTAAAATTACATCTCAGCTGTATACTTCCAGTTATCATCATTTTTCTATTTGATATTTGGTACTGACAACACCCCTAGTTTTTGTCCCCTTTGATGTTCTTTGTATTAAACTCGTTTTGATATTAGTAGGTAAGTTACGAACAATTAGATAGCAATTCGGCAATCAAGATGTTGCATGGAAACAATGGTCATTCTAGGAATGCCTAAGAGATTGTGTCTTTACTAGACATCGATATAGCAATCAAAATGTTTCCTAGAAAATAGTGGTCATTCTTGGAATGCGTTGGAGATTGTGTCTTTACTAGACAATGATTTGGTAATCATGATGTTTCCTAGAGTGGTAGATTTAAGCTTAAGAAGGAATCAAGGACTGGAGAAGGCATAGGCTGCTGAACTAGGATAAATCTCTCTGTTTGATTTCTAACCTTAAACCTTTTACTTAATTCCTACTATTGAAGTCCTCATTGAAAGTTATACCTATATTGACTAGTGTATTGTTTTTGATATTGATTTGCGAAGTCAATATTGTTTATACATATATTGATTGAATCTGAAATTGATTACTGTTGTGTGTATAACCACTATAGTAAGTATTGAATGTTGTTAGTCAAATTTGCAACATTTTATCTCGTTATAGTTATTGCATTCTCACATTGATTTCTTATACTGAATTGCTTCTGCTATTGTTCTGTCAATACTTAATTCGTTCATTAATATTATTGATATTGAGCTTCTGCAAAAGTTTTTAATTTTATTTATAGTTTAATTCACCCCCTCTTGAACTAGTTATCCATTTCTAAGGGACCAATACTTTTAACATATACTTGTACTCATGCGACTCTTATTCCTTATTTTTAACATCTTTTCTTGCCTTTATCTCTACTTGGGAGATTTTCCGGAGCTTCTTTCTAGCAGGTTTCACTGTTAGTCGCTATAGTGAAAATATCCTCAAACTTTTGTTAGTCACTTGCTGGAGAAAATTTTTGGTTCCTCGATCGGAGTTGCCTTGGTTTTCATTTACTAAATTCTCATTAGCATTCGACATTACTTAACATGTTGGCAATAGCTTCTTCAATAGCTGGTTTTGCCATTTGAACGACTAGGGATATGTGGTCATGTGGTGGTGCAAATGATGGTATTTCAGGTCATTTTTGGTGCAAAGGCTTTGGATGATGGAGGTTTAGGCAGAGTCATGGTAAAGGTGTGAGTGTTTAATTAGGAGAGGTTGATGGAGTGAGTTGAGAAGTTATTATTTGATTTCGCTTTGTTTAGCAATATTGCATATATACTTAAAACATTTTACCCATTTTCTTTTTATGATAAATTATTTGGGGTTCAAAATTTATCGTTAGGGAAGCGGAGGTGCCAATCTAGTTAGGATATCCGTCCCGAATCAACATTTTCCTCAACTTCATTCAAAATAGTTTGAAAATTTTGGGTGTATTTTATCCAAGAAACATTACCATGATAATAATCATAAAAAAAGACTTGTAGCTACAGTGAGTGGTTAGCCCTACTTTACTAGAATTAGAAACTATAGGCCGAGTTGTCAAAGTTTGGAACCTATATTCATTTTAGGCAAAATGATTATTTGATTTGTTTCTTTTAAATTGGCTATTAGCAACATTTTCGAGTAATATTTAAGATTTTCGAAGATTACAAAAGTGACAAAAGTTTTTTTATCCGCGAAACGAAATACTGTTTCATACATAAAATTCATTTTAGTTTAGGAAAATGACCTGGTTTGACCAAAAAACACGAAAGAAAAGGACCGTACGTCTACAAAAAATGCAGAAGTAATATGTGTAGTCAAAATTATGTCTGTTATGGATGGATTGATGGCTCTCCTATATATTGAAATGCATGGTGTATTGTGAGCAATATAATAAGCTATAAGGAAAACAAATAAAAATCAAATTAGGTAGTTATAATATATATGAACTCAAACTTTGCACAAAAAAAGTCTTTTACCAATTAAATGTAATCCATTTGTTCTGCATGTATCTTGATAACGCCTTTTCGAATATTTCTTAACAGTTTTTCGGCAACTATTTCCAAGGTCCCGGATTCAAAATTCACTGTTTTGATCTCTTATAACAAACCTCCAATAACAAACCTCCAAAACAAGGTTATTTGCATAAAGCACAAACACTTGAAAAAAAGAGAAAGAATGAAACTGTTACATACAGATATAAACTACTGGACACCAACCTAATTAATTTCAGTAATGTACAAATACGAAATAAAAACTAAAAAATAAATACAAAACAAGAATGTATATATTGGCTAATTATATTAATTAAGAAAATGAGTCAAGTCATAATCTAAACAAGAATGTATATGATGGCTAATTATATTAATTAAGAAAATGAGTCAAGTCATAATCTCAATGCAGGGTAAACCAGTAATTAACATGAAAGAAATTAAAGCACCACAATGATTTACATTTAAATTTATCGGAAAATCCCCAACTCCATGGACCAAGTCTATGTAGCCGAGAATTGCACCAACAACACACAGAAGAAGAAAAAAAAGAAGAAGAGAGAGAGAGAGAGAGAGCACCAAATGGTAGCTAGTGGAGTGACCAAGAGAAGTGTACACTATTTTGCTCACCAGCAACTATTTTTTTGTTTTTACCTACAAATGGATAATTAGAAAAATAGTTTTTATTTGATAAATTATTAATTAAAAAAATAATCACTGACTATTTAAATTTCTACGTTACTAAGCATTGTCCCTCGAAAATACGAAAATTCCCTTAATGGTAAAAGGCAGAATTTTTTATTTATGACCGGCCGGAATTTCCGACCAAAGCTATGCATGACCGGTCAAAAATTTCAGCCAAGTCATTGAATGCCCTGTCAAAATTTTCGGCCAAGCCATTGAATGGCCGAACGAAAATTTTGGCCAATCTATTGATTTGCTGGCTGGAAATTTTTACTAACAAGCATAATAGCCGGTCAAAATTTCTTCCTAGGCTAAAATTTGTTAATTCAAATTTCTTTTTAGCCGACTAAATTTTCTTACCAGCCAAGCTAGTGATAAACTTTGATAACAAAATCAAATAATTAATAAACCAAAGAGTAAGACCTGAAAGAAATAAAGTTGATAACATACCAATCAGATACAAAATCCTCTACCCAAGATCATTAAAGAAATAAAAAATGTTTAGACATGAGAGTTCACCTATGACTCTTTCAAGATTCACGCTCGTGTTAACTAGAGTTGAAAACAGTTCATCAAAGCCGGAAAAATACTAGAAACATAGCCTTGAAACCCATATCTCGCTAGGCTGGTATGACATTATTTTGAGAGAGGAAATTTGAACACCAACAACACAAAGAAGAAGAAGAAGAAGAAGAAGAAGAAGAAGAGCACAAAATGGTAACTAATGGGGTGACAAAGAGAATTGTACACCGACAATCATTTTTTTCCTACAAATGAATATTTAGAAAATTGATTTTTATTTGATTAATTATTAATTTAAAAAATTATCATGGAGTATTTAAATGTAATGGTTACTAAGAGTTGCCCTTAGAAAATACAAAAATACCCTTGGTAGAAAAAGGTGAATTTTTTTTTGTGTGGCCGGTCAGAATTTCCGACCAAACCTTGCATGGTTGGTCAGTAACTCTGACCAAGTTATTGAATGGTTGGTCAAAATTTCTGGCCAAGCCACTAAATGTCAAATCGAAAATTTAGTGATTTGCTGGGTGGAAATTTTGACTTGCAAGCATCATAGCAGGTCAAAATTCCGACCAAGCTAAAATTTGTTAATTCGGATTTTTTTAACTGACTAAATTTTCCGACTGGCCAAGCTAAAATTTTGCTTCATAATTATATTTCTTAAGAGGTGAACTTTGTTAAAACAATAAAATAATTAATAATATAAAGAGCAAGACGCAAAAAGAATAAAGCGGATACCATACCAATCAAATACAAAACCCTTTGTTTAAGATCATCAAAGAAGCCAAAACAGTTCAGACATACGAGTTTGCCCATGGCTCTTTCGAGATTCAAGCTCGTGTTAGCTAGAGCTGGAGACAGTTCAACAAAGCCGAAAAATGCTAGAAACCTATTTGTTGCCTAGGTTGATTTGGAATTGAGAGGAAATTTGAGCACAAACAAATATGAAAATAACCAATTATCAAATTAATTCAAAGTTCAACTTTGCAGCATAACTATGATTGGTAAGTAAATCAAAATGTAAATAACCTCACTAGAAAGTCCCCATCCTCAAAAGTCGAAATTTTGTGATATAGAGTGCAAAACCTGGTAATCACTCTTATCATAGTTGACACTGTAGGAACCACAATAATTATTTATGAAAGGAGATAGATATTCACCTACTCAGCCTTCCAAAAGACTGGTTCAAATTTTGGAAGTGGCATATTTTGTTAAATAAAAATTTCTAGGCAAAGTAGTCAAATTCCTCGACCTGTATAAGTTGATGCTAGAACTTCTTAACCCCTATCATTACGACTCCAGTGGTCATGACATGAAGCATTACAAGATATGACTAGGAAATTAGTTTAATCAATCTCTAGATAGTGAACTCCTACATCACATTGCAAAACTTAATAAACATAATGAGCAAAGTCAAAGTAGAAGAGCATAATAATTTCTCCACCATTCACATTGTAAAACTTAATAAACCAAAGAGTTAGACCCAAAAGGAATTAAGCTGATACCATACCAATCAGATACAAACTCTTTACCCAATATCATCAAAGAAACCAAAAAGGTTTACACATGCAAGTTCACTCATGGTTCTTTCAAGATTCAAGCTCATGTTAACTAGAGTTGGAGACAGTTCATCAAAGCTAGAAACACTAGAAACCTTACCTTGAAACCCATTTATTGCCTAGGCTGATTTGGCATCATTTTATAGAGAGGAAATTCGAACACCAACAACACACAAAAGAAGAAGAAGAAGAAGAAGAAGAAGAAGAAGAAGAAGAAGAAGAAGAAGAAGAAGAGAGAGAGAGAGAGAGAGAGAGAGAGAGAGAGAGCACCATATGGTAACTAGTGGAGTGGCAAAGGGAATTGTACACTTTTTGTACACTGGCAACCGGAATTTTGTATTTTTTCCTACAAATTGATAATTAGAAAATTGACTTTTATTTAATAAATTATTAATTAAATAAATCCATACAGAGTATTTAAATTTGAATGTTACTAAACGTTGCACCTTTTTACTTTGTATCGCCCTTCGAAAATATGAAAATGTCTTTGGTGGAAAAAGGCTAAATTTTTTTATGTATGGCCATGCGAAAATTTCGGCCATACCCATGCATGGGCTGCCATTGAATAGCACTAAAAATTTTGTCAAGGCAAATGATTTTCCAGGTGGAAATTTCGGCTAGTAAGCATAATAGTTGGCAAAATTATTTGACCATCCTAAAATTTGTTAGTCCGGGTTTCTTTTTAACCGGCTAAATTTTCCAACCAGCTAAGCTATAAATGTATTTCTGAATTATATTTATTGAGCAGTGAACTTTATTAAAACAATAAAATAATTAATAAAATATAAAAGTCATAATTATTTAAATAGATAGAAGTCTTTAATATTAGTAACGAAATTTAATTACACATTTGTTCTCATTGTTACGCCCTCCTACTTTACAAATCTTCCCTACCAATCACAGTAGATTGACGTCTATGAAACCACAAATAAGCAATCGAAGGTACTAGACAATTCTCCTGTACACTCAATCTAATGTAGTGTTGCAAGATCACCCTTGTATGAGCAATATAGATTTCGCGACAAGGACGTGATACGATTGATCACGCATACAAAGGCTATATAATGAGATAGAAATTTGTATTTGTTGTCATCACTTTTGAGTAATTGATATACATAACTGCAACGTTAAATACTGATGCAATAGTAAATAATTCCTCCATTACTTGCATCCAATACCTATTAACCTGGAGC
>CAOJBI010762982.1:0-12612 GCA_948277035.1 Euphorbia corollata
GAGCTGTGTGTTGATATGCGGAGAGGACGGTTTGCGAAGGATGGATTGATACAGTATCGTATAGTGTGCCAACAAGTGAATGTGAATTCGTTGGAGGAGGTCATTAAACATTTCATGCATCTTTCCACTGAGAAAGCTGAACAAGCTCGTAGTCAGGCTCAGGCACTTGAAGAAGCTCTTGATGTTGATGATCTTGAGGCAGATAAGAGACCTGAAGATCTGATGCTTAGTTATGTCAGTGGTGAGAAGGGAAAGGATAGGTCTGATCGAGAACTTGTTACTCCTTGGTTCAAGTTTTTGTGGGAGACTTATAGGACTGTTCTTGAAATATTGCGTAACAACTCAAAGTTGGAGGCTTTGTATGCGGTAATCCTTCTCTGAACACACTATTTGTCCTATTTTATGATGAATACACTGTCTATTGTGATCATATTGTTTGTACAGCCTAGCTGGATTTAAAAACATGGAAAAGTCTATGGAACAAAATAAGTCAGTACCAAGTAATTGAGTTATTGCGTGCAGATGACCGCACATCGAGCCTTCCAATTCTGCAAACAGTACAAACGAACCACTGAGTTTAGGCGGCTTTGTGAGATCATCAGAAATCATTTAGCAAATCTAAATAAATACAGAGACCAAAGGGACCGACCTGATCTTACTGCCCCAGAGAGCTTACAGCTGTATCTTGACACACGTTTTGAGCAGCTAAAAATTGCTACTGAGCTTGAACTCTGGCAGGTATTATGTTGCTCCATTTATTTATATCATTTTTGTTTTCCATATAATTATGCACATTGTTGTTACTGGTTGGTTTAGAAACTTTTCAGCCGCTAACAGTGATAATCTTTATCTGTGCAGGAAGCATTCCGGTCCATTGAAGATATTCATGGGTTGATGTCCATGGTAAAAAAGAATCCTAAACCATCTTTAATGGTGGTTTACTATGCAAAGCTGACTGAGATTTTCTGGATTTCATCGAGCCATCTCTACCATGCTTATTCATGGCTTAAGCTTTTTACACTGCAAAAGAGCTTCAATAAAAACTTGAGCCAAAAGGATTTACAACTGATAGCCTCGTCAGTTGTATTTGCTGCTCTAGCAGTGGCTCCTTATGACTTTTTGCATGGTGCTTCTCATCCGGAGCATGAAAATGAGAAGGATCGCAATTTGAGGATGGCCAATCTTATTGGTTTCAATCTTGATTTAAAGCCTGAGAGTAGAGAAGTGGTAATGTTGTGTATGCAATTGCTTATATTGGTAGTCTGTTAGTATTTAATTATTTTTTATTTTATTGTTGCTATCGGTTCACTTTCTCACCTTTTCTGTCTACAGCTGTCAAGATCATCCCTACTTTCGGAACTGGTAAGCCTTTTCGTAATTCATCCTTTGTTATACCGAACCGGTAACTGTTTGTTCATAACATAATATCTTTTGGGTTGAGTTATAAGTTATTGTTAATCGGAATGCTTTATGTATTTACTGCATCTTGTTATGCTTGATCCTGATATTTTAATTAAATGTAATAATGTAATGTAATTCCAATGGCACGAAACTCTCCTTTGTGACGAAGAAAGCTTCTATAATTTAAATTTATGAAAACGTTCCATGCAACAGAATTGCGTTAAGCTCTAAAATTAATTTACTTATATGATGAAGAGATAAGTTTACATGTTCGGAAATTATGATGCGTGTGTGTGCGAAAAAACATGGAGGCTTAGCTACGTCTGTTTGTTATTTTGAATTCTAGGTTACCAAAGGGGTATTAAGCTGTGCCACACAGGAAGTGAAAGATCTTTACCATCTCTTGGAGCATGAATTGCTCCCTCTAGATCTTGCATTGAAGATTCAACCGTTACTGTCTAAAATTTCTAAACTTGGAGGAAGACTTGCTTCAGCTTCTTCTGTACCAGAAATTCAACTGTCTAAGTATGTTCCTGCCCTTGAAAAGCTTACTACTCTAAGGGTGCTTCAACAGGTATATAGCTTACCCCTTTTATGTCTAATTTATATTCTTCTGTCTCTTTCATTCTTCACATACTTGTGCTTATGTTTCCCAGGTGTCTCAAGTGTATAAGATTATGAAAATTGAGAGTTTGTCTGAGATGATCCCCTTCTTTGATTTTTCCACTGTGGAGAAAATTTCTGTTGATGCCGTGAAGCATAATTTTGTTGCTATGAAAGTCGATCACATGAAGAGCATCATATTATTTGGTGATCTGGTATGGTACATTATCCTGTTTATTTCTCCTTTTACCTCTGCATAACTGTTAGGAGGGGATAGGACAAAGCATTTTAGAAGCGATCGATGGAGATCTTTTCTTTTTTGGATTTGGAACTAAAAACAATGTAATAATTGATTGGTAACACTTAAAGCTTTGAGCAAATTGTTAAATTTCTTTCTTTTCAATTATGATTAGTTGTAGAATAAAATACCAAAAAAAAAAAAAGTCCTTTTCACACTAAGCTATGGAAATTGGAATCTTATTGAGCTTTTTCAAGGGTGGAGTTATGGGAAAAATTGTTGTCCTTTTTCGTCCTTGAGAAATTTGAATTAGAACGATGCTGCTTTAGGTTATCCTCGTGTATTCCTGTATTCCCTATTCAGTGTGTAGTATTTTCATCGCATGCACTCTAGAATTCGATTTAACTACATTTTGTTCGTTTACTTTCATTGAAGAGCCTTGAATCAGATGGACTTCAAGATCACCTTGCAGTTTTTGCTGAATCCTTGAATAAAGTGAGGGGAATGATATATCCTCCAACTAGGAAATCTTCGAAACTGGGTGAGATTTTACCTGGGTTAGGGGAGATTGTGGACAAGGAACACAGAAGACTTCTTGCACGGAAATCAATCATTGAAAAGAGGAAGGAAGAACAAGAAAGACAACTTCTGGAGTTGGTATGATCGATTTAAACTGCTATATCTACAGTTCTCTGAAATCTCATGGCTCACAACTTACCAAAATATCACTTTTTTTTTCAGGAGCGAGAGGAAGAGTCGAAAAGATTACAGCAGCAGAGAAAGAGGGAGGAGGCTGAGCAAAAGAGGCTTGCTGCAGAGATTGAACAAAGGAAGAATCAAAGGATCATGCAGGAAATAGAGCAACGTGAACTTGAGGAAGCACAAGCTTTGCTTGAGGATGTTGATAAAAGAAGTAAAAGGAAGGGGGGAAAGAAGCCCATCCTAGAAGGAGTGAGTCTGGGAGTAGTCAGTCTTCTACTTGCTTAAGTGCTTGTCTGAGTTCTAATACGTTTTTTAATGCCTACACAGGAGAAAGTGACTAAACAGAGTATAATGGAACGAGCCATGAGTGAGCAACTCCGCGAGAGGCAAGAAGCGGAGAAGAAAATGCAAAAACTAGCAAAGACAATGGATTATTTGGAAAGAGCGAAGAGAGAAGAAGCAGCTCCACTAATTGAGGCTGCTTTTCAACGTCGACTGGTGGAGGAGAAAGCCCTTCATGAGCGTGAGCAGCAGGTACTGATTTGAAGATTTTGCACTGTACAATTTATTTTGTTTTGCAAAAATTTTTGTTGCTTTTGGAACTTTATTTTAATATGTTGACATAAAATTGTTTTTTTGGTATTGATAAGTCTCAATTGTCATTTACGTTGCAGCTGGAGACTGAATTAAGCAGGCAGCGCCATGATGGTGACCTAAAGGAGAAGAATAGGCTATCTCGGATGCTGGAAAATAAGGTTACTAAAATGTTTCTTTCCGTACAGTTTTGCATCTTGAGTTAATTTTTGTTTGTTGCCATCTCTGAAGTCAATATATTCTGGTGCAGATGATATTCCAGGAAAGAGTAACAAGTCAGCGAAAAACAGAGCAAGACCGGCTGAGAGCAGATAGGAAAGAAAGAATCCAGCAGATCATTCAGGCACGTAAACAGGAGAGAGAGGTCAACAGGAAGAAAATATTCTTTGTGACTACTGAAGAGAAAAGAATTAGAAGGGTTCGTGAAGAGGAGGAAGCTCGCAAACTTGAAGGTAACTAGTTACTTTTTTTGTATGGAAGGTGCACAAGAAACATAACTAAATATGGATATACAAGCTCAGCCCTTTCTAAGTTAAGATTGATGAATCAAATTTTAAAGTTGACTATTTTTTTGTCTTTGGTTTGCCCATTGCCTTGTTTTTGTGTCTTGCTGTTTATCCATTCCTCTGTTTTAAATATTTTTTTTTATATAGCCCAAAATCATGCCAACTCTATGTTGCCTTATCAAGTCATTAGTAATTCTCTTATTGTGTTTTCTTAATTGCAGAGGCTGAGAGACGTAGGAAAGAGGAAGCTGAGAGAAAGGCGAAGTTGGACGAGATAGCTGAGAAGCAGAGACAAAGAGAGAGGGAGTTGGAAGAAAAGGAGAGGCTAAGGAGAGAAGCACTCCTTGGGAGATCAACTGATGGACTTCCCAAGCCATCTGAGCTTCCTGCTCGACCCGAGCCAGCTGCTCCTGCTGCAGCCGCTGCGGCTTCTTCAGCTGGCTCAGCTCCAGCAAAATATGTGCCTAGGTTTCGTAGAGATCCTACAAGCCAGCAGGCTCCTCCAGAAGCTGACCGCTGGGGCAGTGGAGGCAGTAGGCCTGCTGAGACTGACCGATGGGGCAGTGGTGGCAGCAACCCTCCTAGTGATAGATGGCGAGGTGGCAGCTCCAAGTCCACATGGTCATCATCTAGGCCACGTTAAAGCTGATTGTCTCGATTTTTAGATGTGGCTGAACTGCCAATGGTTTTGTTTAATCTAGAGTTGATATATATGATTGATATATCGCCAAGGGAACAGCCAAGAATACTCGATTTTTCCAATTCCAAGGCTTGTAGGTAGGAGCGGTTCATTTTTTGTTTCTGGTATGGTACAGCTAAGCAGTTACTGTAATTTGGAGAGCTTTTTATTCATTGACTTCAAAGTTGTGCTTTTTTTGTTAGGACGTCCGAGATTTTGAGCTGAAACCGATGTAGCAAGACTTGGAAAGTGCAAAAGCCAGTTTTTTTTACCTGGAAATTGCTCATTATCTTCTGTTTTATATTAAAATTTAGTTCTTGAACCAGATTTGAGTACTCTGGCATTCAAGCTGATAGTCTGATTTTTTTTTTTTTTGTTACTAAAGAGAATGGTCTTGTGAGAGATTAAAATTACACTTACGAATGTTAATGCAGTGGACTCGACCTATTCCGATGTCATTAATACATAATTAACACTTAGTACTTGCAATTTTTTTTTTTTTGAATGATAGTACTTGCAATTTAGAGTTGCTTGGCTAAATTTTTTCGCATGACTCAGAAATCTATTTGCTTTAGTTAGTCCGTCAATTTCTAAAGGCAAACTATTTAGTCACAAATTACTAGATTATTCTTACTAACGGTACATGTATATATCAGCCAAAAGATACATAATGCAGTTTGTTTCTATATTTTCTTTTACAATCAAATTCTTTAAAAAAAATTACATTATCAAAAAACATACATATGAACAAATGGAAATCAAATCAGCAAAAGGTGGGATTGCAAATAAATATACTCATCACCACCACCACACAAAACAACTCAGGCAACTGCAACTGTTTCTCTCCGTAGCTATGAAAAACACATCTCTCTCTCTAGCTATACACAGAAAAAAAAAAAAGAAATGGGAAAAAGTCAAACCATAATATAGTCAACTCCTTTTTGTAGAATTCTCACTTGGCACGGCCAGCTTTCTTCTTCATATCAGTGGGAGCTTGCAGCCTTGAGACTGGCTTGTTATTCACTGGACTTAAACCATTTGGTTTCTTCAGTGGTGATGGTATTAGCGACGGAATCATACTCCTGTTCAAGTAAACACATGTTGTCAATAAAAATAAACTAAAACGTTGATGTGATAGTGGTTCAAATTTCTTTTTTTGTTCCGTTAAGTGAAATTTGTGTCAAAAATTTCACAAACATTTGGGCTCAAACGCTGACATGCGAGTGTCTGACATGTCAGTATTAGTTGTCACTCTGTTTTAGGCTGATGCTGATTTAATCTTCATCTCTTTCTAGAGTCTTGGTGACCCAGAGCCGATACATCGGTCGCATCAACATTTTGGCCGGAATTCTAGCTAAAGTGACTTCATTGTAACTAGAATCAAACTTTAGTAACTTTATCGACACAAATTTCGCTTCAATGACTATAGCGGCTCAAACTATAAAAATGTTATCATTCTGCAAACGAAGCAAGAAACTTACTTGGCTTGATCAGGTCTCCTCGTTAATTTCGGATTAGTCTTCTTTGGTTTAGTAGGCAGACTGCCTGATCTCTGAAGATTATTACTAGATTGCCATAGCAAGTCAGGCTCAGAACAATCACTAGTTCGAGTTCCAGTCTCAAGCTGATCATCAGAATCATCGGTTGTCGACCGACGATTCAATGCTTTGACTTCTCGGTTCTTTTTTGGCATATTACTACTGATAAAGGTAGTTAATTGTTCAGGGTAGATCTTTGAAGGGTCTCTAAGATAGCCTTGACAGAATGGCTCAGGCAATTCTCTGTTGTCTAGTTCCCATTGTTCTAGAAGGTTTTCGTCTACCCCTATACTTTCAAGTCTATTCACCATTACTTTGTCAACCCAATCCCCAGCTGCTGATTCTTCATCGTCTTCATTGAGATCCAAGCTTTGTCTTCTCGTCAAAGATGAACAAGTACTTCTCACCTGCACAACAGTTTTACACCACAGTTTGTTAGGCATGCTTTCCTATCGATAACTATTCGGAAACAAAAACTACTATCAGTTGTCTGAATAGGTAAATCAAACATTTCTAAGATAATGTACCTCTGAATTAGTACTACCATTATCCAGGGACTGCCTTCGAATACTACCAGCCTTTGTTCTACGTCTTTCTGGGGTACTGGATCGAGAATTGGGTCGAGAATTGTGAGAATACTCTGATCCTTCTTCCTTCATGGCCAAGGCAGCCTTAAGAGAGGTAATCTGAAAGCATATCATACGAAACACATTATATTCACCATTCAAATACGAAATAACAAGAGAATTATTTCGTTTCGGGAAAAATATAGAAACTTAGAAACCTGTTCTTTTAGCTCCTTCACTTCACTGTTATCTTTATTCACTTTAGCAGCACCAAGCTCAACTGTAGAAACCCTTTCAGCAAATTTCAATGTACTAATAGTTTCTCCTAGAGTTTCATGTTCGGGACTTACGTGAATAAACATGAGTGTCTTAGCCTGCCCTCCTGTGACCAATTGACATAATCAGAAACAATACTTGAGAACAAAATCAGCAAAAGATTCGGTTTTACCAAGTGAATCTTGAAGCAGTTGTGTAAGCTTACTGTTCCTATAAGGAACATGAGTACTTTTTGAAGCAAGCGAAGCAATAACATCTCCTAAAGCAGACAGAGATTTGTTGATATGTTGTGCTTCCTTCAACCGATCTCCAATAACCTCTGACTTGTCGACTCGTTCACTTCCTGCCAAGTCAACAAGGTGCATAGAGCCTCGAATCAGAGCCCCGGTTGTAAAGTTATTACCTCGAACATGAACTGTGAGGCAGCTGTGTGATCGACTGCTTCGATCATTCATTGCAGTAGCACTCACAGCTCGATTTTTTTGCCCGATTTCCATCAAATTTAGTACGTCAGATGGTTTTGAAACAGGAACTAGAGTTGCTTCTGGTACATTGATCCCATCCTGAGAGCTGTTTCGAATTTCTAATCTCTTGTTAACATTGGTACTGTCAAGAAGGTCCCGAACTTGCTCGTTATAGATCTCCAGCATCTGGACTGATATTTCATAGGAAAAGACTTCTTTTCGTTCATTTGAGAGAACAAACAGATCGCTCAATGCCCTGTAGTTAACACCTAGACCCTCTTCGGTAAGTTCTTTCGGGCCAGTCTGAATCATGGATAGAAAGAGTAAGTTAAGTTATTCAACAACAATGTCAATCAAGATCCAGAATTGCTGCATTTACAGCTACCAAAACTTGTCTCAAAAAACTTACTGTCCCCTGAACTTTCAAACTGACCATGTAGCTCCTTCAACTTCCAAAAAATGCACCACTTTGCTCCTTAAACGTCACATGTTAGCATAGTCAAACCAACCTGACACGTAGCATTTAGGGCTAGAGAGGTGCACTTTTTGAAAGTTGATGGAGCTACAAGGTTTAGGTTTTTTCGGACATGTTTGGGTAGCTATTGATGCATTAAGCTGCTAGTAAAATGCAACCTCTTACCATAGTAAAAGTTTTTCCGGAACCTGTTTGACCATATGCAAATATGCAAACATTGAAACCATCGAGAACAGACCGAATCAAAGGCCGAGTATCAGCAAATACTTCCTCTGGAGGGAACAGAAAACAAAAACAACTTTAAAAGAAACATTTACTAAGATAGAAAACGATTAAGAAGCATCAAATGGAGCCTTACAAACCTTGAGTTGCCATTGGACCAAAAACTTTGTTGAAACTGAATGTTTTCCTTCCCTCTTTGCCATATTTTGAAGGAGTAATAACTGTTAACTCTCCTTCCTCAATATGGTCAACTGTACTGAATCGGCTTGGTTGTCCAGGCAAGAAGGGTCTAACTCGGCAATATACTCTAATATTACCTAACCAAACAAGCTGAATGAATTGGAAAATATGTTCTAACCAAGCCAGCAAGTCAGGTTAATATCTGTTACAAATGATATATACCTTTCAGGTCCTGCACTTGATTGTATAACTTCCGGTTTTCTTCGAGGACTCTTTGGTATCCTGAAGCAGCATGAGCTAGACTGAGCACTTGTTTCCCTGTTATTAGTAAATAGTTCACATCAACTTGTCTTCTAATGATTTTACGGAGTGCTGAGAGATAAATTATACCAAGATTGTTGAACTCTTCCAGATGTTTGATTTGCAAGAACTGCATTTCGGTTTTTGTGGTGCATACAATTTGTTTCAGCTCCTATAGTAAAAAAAAATATATATATATGCATGTTAACGTCTTTTTTAGAGCATATATCATATCTAACATTCATGACATTACCTGAAGATCTCTTTGCTGTTGTTTAACCTTCATTTGTTGTTTCCGAAGCTGAATTTTCAATTTCTCATCATGATCAAGCATTTGTTGAACCTGAATTTTCAAGTTTTCATTGTGATCATCATTTTCATTTGAGTTTTCTTGTGGTACAGTTTGTGGGGAGGCTTCTTCTATTTCTTCTGTTTCGACTGATGTAAAAACTACTTCCATCTAAATCATTTCATCAGATAAACGGAAATAAACCGATCACTGAATGCTAAAATACATTCAAATCAAGCTCAGACAAGTGATTGGTGAAAGTAAATGTTATACATTGTTTGAGGCAGCTTTTTCAAGAGGCATATCAATGTTGCTTGCTGATTCCATATCTTTTAATGTTGCTTTCATCTGTCCAGTTTTCAAAAGTAATTAAAATCCCACTGAGAACAAATCTGACTCGTTTATTACATAACTTGATACCAAAAAGAGCTAGAGAGAAAAGGAAGCTTATATATGATATCATGTGGAAAAAGAACAGCTTACAAGTTCTTGTTGGGTCGCTAGTTTACGCTCAAACTCCTCTATGATTTTACTCAACATGGATTCTACCATCTGTTACAAGCAAAAATGATTCTTTAGTCGTCTATTAAACAAGTAAATGTATTTTAATGCATTTTTAAGCAGAATCCTTACACTTGGTATTTCGTCTTGCTTCAAATTCGAAATAAGAGAACGAACCAGCAGATGAAATGAACGAGAAACACTCTGCGACCACATCAAGCAAAAAACAAGTTCCATCTCATATTCTGTAAAGACATAAGAAAAACTAACAATGAAAAACCAGCTAAGTTCACTGACTGTTTCGTTTAGTTTATGACCATCATCAACACTGAGATCAGTACTTGTCGAGGCGATGTTTATGAAAGATTCTGCAGCTTTTCGCATGAATCTTCCAGCCCCACCAAATGCCGGTTTTGCATTTCCACTACTATATTTCCATGTCCCAATGCCACCACTTTGTTTCCAGTCATTGTATGATTTAAGTGCTAGAACACAAGTCACGATCCTATCACATTTTCCTCCCTAAATATTAATCATCAGCAACAATTCTACATAACAAACTTAACAAAAACCTGGAATCTGTTTTCTTTAAGAAACAATTGATCAAAAGCCGAATTTTACCTCTTCAAGATCGTGAGCATCGAAAGCTGGAAGCCCTAATGCCTCAGCAGCAACAAGGAAATTCCTAATGTTTTCGAAATACTGAAATGCCGATAGAGCTGCCCCATCTGGCATGACATCAGAATCCATTGGACCCTCTACAACCTGCAATTGACCCGCAAATCCCCAATTACAGACGGAAAAACAAAAATCTTGACAAAATTAATTGATTGAACCATGTTTATTGTTCATAGTTTATACACCTTTGGTACAGCTCCAGGCTGAACCTTGTTAATGACGTTACAAAGTATCATTCCGCTTCTTAATCCAAACCGGAATTCATCTTCTGACGGTTCAGCCGGCAAATCTTTGCACCAAACAACTCCAACTGTTCTTCGAATCCATCCAGCTGCTTCAAACCTTCTAACGGCTATAAATCACCAGAATTCCCAATCATCAAATCAACAAAAACAAATCAAATTCAAATTTGTTTGAGCCATAATTCAAAATGTGTAAGACAAAAGTAAAGAATGAGAATAAAAAATCATACAAGGTTCGTCAAGTTTTCTCGAAGCTGAATCAATAATTTCTCTGGATCTAAAGGCATGCTGTTGAAGAATTTCCTCTACAACAGAAACAACAGAGAACGGCATAATTTGCTGTGTTGCCATTGAATTACAGTCTTCAACTAAAACGAATCAAGGAAGCAAAAAAAACCCAATAAAATTCAAAAATATCTGATCGAAAAGGTTCAAACATGGATCATTTTAATTCTTTCTTTTTTTTTTCTGATTGAAGAAAGTGAAATGGGTAATACGTAGAACGAGAAAAGCAGAAAAAAAGATGAACCAGAAAGAGAGAAATGATGTTAAGATGAAGATTTTCCCCGCTCAGTTTCTTTCGCTCTCTCTAAATTGAAGAGGGAAAAGATTTCTCACCGAACCTCTCGTCTTTTATTTTCGGTAAAGCAACTGCTGCGCTAATTTTGCCCACCATTTTTTCATACAAAAGTTTAATTAACTAACTAACTAATTAAATTAATAATCTTCTTTATTCAATTTTTTTTTTTTTTTTGATGAATATCTTTATTCAATTTTGAAATACGTTTATTCCTTCATAAATATACAATTTTCAGAAAAGACTAGTATTGAGATGCTTAGGTGCCTTTAAGAATGGCGCGCTTATTGTTTCTTATTTTTTATTCTACTTTATTTCTTTCTAAACTCTACAGTAATCATTACCAAAAATGAAAAAAATAATTGTTGAAAAATATTTCAAATGTCCATTTAGTTCAACATTTACAATTTAATATTATAAATTAACGGGTGTATTTAAACATTAAATGAGTGAATAAAATAACCGTCTTTTGTGTTATCACTTATTATGAGTAATCCATACTAACAAAAAATTTATAAATAACACACCAAATGGACTCCATTTAGCTAATGCCAAAATAGACAACATTTTTGAAGAACTTACAAACATCCATTTAGCTGTTTAAATTTTTGGAAATAGTATTACTAATCATTTTCCTCTTCTATATTTATTTTAGTTTCTGGTTTTTTATCTTAGTAAAGTTTCTTTATCCATAAAAAATAAAAAATAATTAATTTAACTATTTGAATACTATAATGAATTATATGGATGATTATTAATTGGTTTCATATGTGATTGTTTGATGGAGATTTTTGTACTTTTTTTTTGAAAAAATAATAATGTCAGAGTATTTTATAGAAAGGCACTTAAGATTTTATTTTTTAAATTAATATATAAATGAACCAAATTCAATTCGATTTTTGGGGAAGTATCATGATCATCCAATAAGAAGGGTTTCAATTTTTTCAAATGAACGATTTGAAGACCCATTGATTCTAACAGCTGATTGCAGTACTTGAGAGTGGACTTGGAAACCTCCTATTTTCCAATAGAAATGCTGGCCTTCCACACTAGATATATCATATAACCCTTTGAGGATGTTGATGGAACATGATAGAACATTCATACTACCCTGAAAGAAAAAAAACTTTAATTTAAAAGGAATTATTTTGATTCAACCATCATTTTTATTTGCCTACTCAAATTGTATATTTTAGATAGCAAAAAATCGCATAATATAGCTAGTTATTTTTTATCTCTTTTGCACGATTGACAAATAGTAACTGATTGCATATCCCTAAATATATGGAGTTCACAAAATAATTTCTTTATCTTATTATTAATCTATCTTATTATTAATCAGGAATTTCGTATATAGCTAGAAAGACCCTCACAAATTGCAAATACTAATTTATTAAGAATTAATCGGATTGAGGCTATAGCGTCATCATTCGCTGGAATCATATCTGCTAGATCCGGGTCACTGTTTGTATCAATTAAACAAATGGTTGGAATTCCCAAAGTGATACATTCTCGAAGAGCCGTATATTCTTCTTGCTGATCAACGAGTATTACAATATCGGGTAACCCGGTCATATATTT
>CAOJBI010763577.1:0-12078 GCA_948277035.1 Euphorbia corollata
TTTGCAGAATTACAGTTAGCCTCCCTATAGTATATCAAGGACAACAATAAACTTGAGTCGATTCTTTACAATATTTCACAAGCTTTAACGCGCCTTAATGCCAGGTAAGCCAATATTCGATACCCCACAAACATGAATCCAAGAATGCAAATGCATATTCCTGGGTTTATTTGCCCAACATCTTGTTCCAAAAACTTGCAACTCGCTTTATCTCGCACATGGACACTAGAACACCCCAGCATCGACCAAAGCTCCTTCCCCGACCCATATTGGACGCTAATCAAAAGCTTATAGCTGTAAAATGTACTCGAAACATACTTGATCCAAGCCATACAAGACGGCACCTTATGCACGTAAAATCCACCTGTTAAAACAAATGCTAGCATCGTCACTGTAACTATAGTCGACGCTTGTTTTGCATCCATGATCGCTGCTCCTAGAGCTAGTCCAACACCTTGCGAGACGAGCACATATCCAAGAAGCACCGATAGAGTCAAGAGAAAAGAAACCAAATCGGAATTCAAACCCGCCATCCAGTAAGTCACGGAGAGGAAAATGGCAGGGAGAATGAGCTCCATTGGCAAATCTCCAACTATCCGTGACATGAAATAGGACGAAAGAGTGTACATACCAGATGCCTTTTCCTTCATGAAGATGGCTCGTTCTTGTGGGAAGGCGAAGACTGCGTTAAAAGAAGGGAAAACTCCCCAAAAGATTGAGATGAAGAAAAGGAGGCCTAATCGGTCTTGAATATCCCGGTAATCGGAGTGCCACCACATTAGGCCAGCTAATAAGGCAGATGTGATGACTTGGAAGACACGGAGAGTGTTGAAGGACTCGTGCTTTCGTTCTTTGAGGCTTCTACGTAGAAGAATGGTAAATTGGTTGAACCATATGGCTAGACTAATTCCAGTGCAGCAACTAGTTGGTTTAGACGAATGGCTTTCGATTATAACTTGATCTTTTGCAGGAGTCAGTGTCGTTTCCATGCAAGCTGCTTTCACTCTGGGGGCTAACAAGTTATTGTACGAAGCAGCGAGAGATTGCTTTACATTTGGCTTTTCTCTTTCATTTACACCATCCATATGACACACACCTGAATTAAATCAACCAAATATGTTCAAAATCATTCTCATTATATCATCAGCTCAACAAAATTTAAATGAATCAATTCAGGCCAAATTGTTTTTGTAATAACCAAATTTTTATTTTTGTTAAGACTAAACTCACGCTTAGATTTTCCTTTTCACAGTCTCTTTCTACCTGTTACGAATAATCCCAATGCATATAACAGAGCTCAACTTAATTTTATATCAACTAGGAAACATAAATCAAAAAATGATTTAGTCGCAAACATAGAAATTTGATTAGTACCATAACCAAACAATTTTTTTTTTATTCAGCCAAAGAATGATTCAGATTTCCAAGGCTATCTTGTTAGAGAAATTAGAACTACTACATCACATTATCTGCTAGCTTAAATTTTTTGGGTAGTAATTGCTTGACGCATGAAAGGGTAAAAGGCATCTAAAACCGACTTCCCAAGTGTTCATAATTCCAACTACAGGACCACATATGCCTTCAAAATTATGATAATGAATTTGTTTTGACATATGATGCTAGAATCTGAGCAAATATTTGCTTTCCAGCTAACCAAATTGTTTTAAAAAAGATTAAGATGAAGCATCATGGCCAATACAAAATATAATTCAAATGGGACATATAGAAGCATGGAATAATGAACTTTATATGATTTTACAGCATGGAGGTGGGGGAAAAACAACCCTTTTGATTATAATAAGATTAATTAAGAACAAATCATTCCTAGAATCCCACTGCATAAATAAAGCAAAGATAAGTACTTAGACAAGCCGAATTATTGGGAGCGTCTATCATTTTTTCTGCCTGATTTCCTAAAAAAACATGGACTTGTGATACTCAAACTGAATCGTCGTTCACCAAAATATCGTTAAAAATATCAACATACCACTAAACCGTCGAAGCAATAAAAATACGATGATAAAATAAGACTAACATTTATTACACGTAGATTTTAACAATGAGCAGTAAACACGTATATATTAAGAAACCAATTAAAACAGAAAAAAGATATAGTGGTATGTAATTAGCACAAGTAACAAATAGCAAACAAAAGCTGACCGATGTTTGTGGTCAGGTGGGAGTCCACTAAAGTTGGTGGTGCCATTTTAATTAGGTTCAGACACCACTTCATCTTTCCATATTTTAAATTAATGTCGCATATTATTTTAGTGTTTCTTTTACCGAAAAATTATACACTTTTGCAACTTTTAAGGGAAAAAAAATTCCTTATGGAAAATAAAAAGTGACCTAGTCTATCAAAAAAAAAAAAAATGACCCAACAACACGTGTCACTCTTGAGGACATGCCAAATTCAAGATTTGCCAAAAGTTGTCCAAATAAGGGGAAAAAGGGGAAGAATAAGCTTTGATGAGTCATGACAAACCACGGATAAAAAACAAGGTCATATTTTGGAAAGTGTAACTATGCATATGGGTTGCTTTTGCCACTTATAGATATTTTTTTTTATAAAAAAAAAGTGTAGAGAGAGACTTACTTTCATTAGTGCTGCAGAACATGAAAAGCTATGTGTGAATAGGAAAATCACTATTAGTATTAAAGAAATTGGCCACTATCCCATATAAGCCATCACAATATTGATACCATAATAAGAGAACAGAATTGAAAATCCATGATTAAGAGGAAGAAAAGTTTCATTTAATGAAAAAATAACGAGTTGATAAGGTTAAGCGGTCCACCCAATTCGGTAAAAATAAATAATGACCCAAATCTAAAATCAAAAGACTAATCATGAAATTGTGCCTTTCATGATATTCGTAGTTCGACAAATAAATTTGACAAATTCAGACACATCAAATCAAAGTACAGTAACTTGCAAGGAAGAAACTTACGTGTCTAATAATTCATTATTTCTAATCTTAATTCTCTCTCATATATATATATATGAAACAATCGCATGTTGGATGTAATCCTAAGGTATGCACAACAAATATGCTTTAACGAAAAAGGTTGGTGTCTATTGCTAAAAACTTGGATATTATGTAAATAAAACAAGTAAATCCATATAAAGAGAAATAAAAGTTTGGATAAGGATGAGACTCATTTTCTCAGAAAAAGGATAGAAAAAGAAAGAAATTCAATCACATTTATTATCATAAAGACCATATAGCTTTTTCTGTAGATATGGGTAATTATATACATAGAAATCGTGGAACTATATTTCACAAAT
Organism: Euphorbia corollata; assembly: GCA_948277035.1. Taxonomy (NCBI): domain Eukaryota; kingdom Viridiplantae; phylum Streptophyta; class Magnoliopsida; order Malpighiales; family Euphorbiaceae; genus Euphorbia; species Euphorbia corollata. The sequence continues at coordinate 3,290 of CAOJBI010763577.1, forward strand.
TTATCCAATAATAATGTAGAGATTCTCCACTCAAAACTTTTGCCTTATATGTCTCAAGCTTTATCTATTTTATTAATCAAACAAATCAAAAGTATACAAAGATTGAAATCTTTTCTTTGGTTTGCCGCATATCCATCAATTACTTAATACACAAAAATGCATAGTTATATATATAAATAAATAGCAAGACCTTTCAAGTGCTCATATAACATAAAAGCTAAGCATATGCTTTCAAACATGATCAATGAAGTCATGAAATACTTCGTTTAATCCACATTGCCATTAAGGCATTAATTTTAGTGTTGCAGGACAAACCAAAGAAGTTGAATTGTCTTTTCTTGGTATTTTATATTTATTAGCATATCGGGTAGCCAGAAAAAAGGTTGAAAATAATAGAATTAGAAACACATCTAGTCAAGATGCACTTAATTAGCCTACACTACTGCTACTGCATTCATTATTTTATGTACAGAATTTATGTTTTAGTGATATACCCTACCAATAATATTCCATCTTCAAATAAATTATGGAAAAAACACTATGATGATGAATAAGAATAATGCTGTTACGTATTTTTATGCCATATAATTAACCAAAAGCCTACACTATAATTCAAATTTCTAGAGTTCTTGAAATAATTTTGTTTATATATGGCCATATAGAGACAAAGTTGCCTGCTTTGTTGGAGCAAATAAGCAAATCAAAACACTAATCAGATTCAAGATTGATTGTGCACCTTTTTGTATCTTTTTAACTTCTAATATCTTATTTCAAGTGCAGCTAGAGAAAGATCAGTCTACTAAAAAGACCGAAGACAATTTAAGAAAAGATTGTCTCTGATTGAAAAGGGTTTCCATGGGCTATTCTATCTACTTATAAACTTGGTCTAATACATAGTTTAAACCCTAAACTTGTTCTAAAAAATCAAATGCCCTACTGAATTTTGAAAAGTACCCAGTTATCACCTGAACTTAATTGCAAAAATACACCAGTTAACCCCTCAACTTGCAAAAGACCACCAATTTACCTCTGATTGCCACATGTCAACTTTTGATGGAAAGAGAAAAAATGAAATATTTGAAAAGTAAAACCAACCAGAATGTGACACATTGTGTTTATGGAACATATCGGATACTTTTTACAAATTGAGGAGGTTATCGGGTGCTTTTCAAAATTCAGTACACTTGATTTTTTAGGACAAATTTAGATGTTAAATCATGCATTACCCCTCTAAATTTCACCAAAAGTCAACAAAATTAATTTAATCTAATTCGTTGATGACGATTAACCATTGAACACCGGCGGGACTTGAGTTGCAGCTTCATTATTACATCATATCATATAGGATGTGATCATGGGGTCCAGTGTCCATGTTCGTTTGTTTTGTAAGGGTGTATATTGGGTCCCATATATCAAATTCAAGGCCCCAAAACTTAGAAGAAGAAAAAAAAGAAGCAATTGTATATGATCTCTTTAAAACTCGCTACATCATTTGAGCCTATAATTTATAATTACTATAAAATATCGTAGTACCAAGAAAATGAAAATAATAAGCAAAAAATGAGTCATCTCTCCTTCCATTTTAAAACTCACTCACCACTTCAAATAAAATATATACGCGCCTAAAGCTACTGAAGAGCACTTCAAAAAATTAAACTGTCCCTTCTTTTAAAAGAAAAAAATTAGACTTCAAAAAATTAATTTTATTATTTTATATTTTAAATTAAAATGAAAATGGTTTACTAAGATGTAAAAAATAGAAGAAAGTTCCTGGTTATCATAAGATACAAGTAATTCGTTCAAATGTAAATTCTTGTAGAATTAAATTTTAAGATTTGACGTACAATTGTGCCAACATCAGAATATCAGCTGAAGTAGAGAGTGAAAGAAAATATAACAAGCGGAGGGATAATAATTGCACGCGTTGGTTTAAGAGCGTGGCTTGAATAATGAAACATTAGAAGAGAAGGAAAAAAACCCAGACGCAACGAAAAACATGGGAGCAAAAGGAGTCGTGTCTAGTTGGCTAATACTTAAAAGCCCCCTTAAAAACACAGCCAAGTTTTGCTTACCCAAAAATAATATTAACCACCACATAAAACCTGAAAAAGTATGAAAGTGACGCTAAACTCCAAACGTAATGCAGGCTATTTACAAAGTACAATATAACCACTATCTCCTCCAATATAAACCCGATAATTAGTTCAAATATTAGTAAGAAAATAGAAACCATTATGATTTTTGTTTCTCATATACTATTTTAAAATTATTAGAAGAGGGATGATAAATAATAAGTACCATTTACTAAAAAAAATTCCGGTAAAGGTGTCGCCCATGGGCGATCACTTATAAAAAATTCGGTAAAGTAAAGAACGTGTCATTACTTTCCATCTCATCCCTTGCCTGAACTCCGAATTAAATGTTATATATATCCATACTGTATTAAATGTGTGGGTAAGAAAAAGCAATCTAAACTAGCCAGAAGGTGGAGGTAAAAAAATAAATATAAACAACTCAGAAGTAGATGCAGAGAGTCTAAGTATGTGCCAAAGGCAGAAAAATATTCAATGATCCCGAGTGGGACACTGTATCGTCCTGTACGCTATGAACCTATACTATACTTCTCTATTCTCTTCTCAGCCATATTTATGTCCTTAAAATTAAGGAGTATGGACAGATCTATAAGTTGAACATACCCTATTTCAATTTCTATAAATGACAAAGCATAGTGCCTATATTCTGGCCATTCTTCCCCCAAAACTTGTATCTATCAATTTAATGTACATTTTCACTCCTCAGAAAGTTACTCGAGTATAAGCTAGTTGACAAAATTGAAACAAATTTTCCATTTAAGGAAATTTTCTATTTAAGGAGCCAAAGGAACAGTATCGGCTATATGACTATATCTTCACAATTAATTGTGAAACCAAAAATGTAATTAATTGTATGGTGTCCATACCCAATAATGCAAACGTTCATTTCAGTCAAAACAAAAATATAAAACCGTCAAGTCAACTAACTGTAAAGGAATAAAACGCTTGAGTAGAGCAGACGAATCATATAGTACACAGTTTAGCAAACAGAAGCTAACGAGTCAACTCAACATAACTCAATCACCGAGCCTAACAGAAATAAAACTCAGACAAAAAGAGCAATTAAAAAGATATACGTACCATTAGCGAGATCAAGGAGAAAATCAGCAGGATTCATGGGGAAAGACGGCGAGTAACCAACCGATTCAAAGTAACTCATTGCTTCACTTCCTTTCCCAAAATATATACACCTCCCTTCACTCAGTACCAGCACCGAGTCAAACATCTGATAAACTCGGCTAGAAGGCTGATGCATGGATGTAATCACCGTTTTCCCTTTCTGCGCCAATGATCCCAAACTCGTAACCAACCGATGCGCCGCGGTTGAATCCAAACCCGACGTCGGCTCATCCAAAATCAACAAGCTAGGGTTTATAAGCATCTCATGAGCAATACTAACTCGCTTCCTTTCTCCGCCTGAGATTCCGCGTATAAAACTGTTTCCGATTATCGTATCCTCGCACTTCGTCAATCCTAACTCGTTTATAACGGACTCAGCAACGGATGTTTTTTCCTGTTTGGATAAGGAATTCGGTAATCGGAGTAAAGAGCAAAACACGAGCGTTTCGCGGACGGTGAGGTGTGGATAAAGGATATCGTCTTGAGATACGAAACCGGTGCGCTTTAGCATTTGCTTGTTGAGTTTTTTGTTGTTAGCTAAAATCGATCCGGCGAGTCCATGCCCTTGAAGTCTGCCGGCGAGTGCGTTTAAAAGCGTCGATTTCCCGCTACCGGAAGGTCCAAGAATAGCCAAGATTTCTCCGGGAGAAACCATCCCGGTGATCCCATTCAAAATCGTACGCTCTTGAACTGACGATTGATTCTGTTTTTGCGTAACACATCGCCTGAAACTGCTCCCTTTATTGCTCTCTTCAAACTTGAGCCTATAGCAGACGTCGACAAACTGCATGAAAAAATTTGGGGATTTTTTAAAAAATTTAAAAAGGTCAAAAGAGGAGTCAAAGTGAGTCAACTCGGAAGAAAATAAAGAAGAAGACAATGAACAATAAATGCACACACCTTAAGAGTAATAGGATAAGAAGAAGACAAGAGAGAAGAAGGGAGATGATCACGTGAATCCCGAGAGGATTGATCAGGGCCGTCCAAAGCGTCCCCATCAGGGACAGTGGTGTCGAGCAGCGGCATTATTGGTGGGTAGAACAGTGAGGTAGGGAAGGCGTTGGATGAAATGGGTGAGAGGGGGATTTGGAGAGGGCTGAGGAATGGGGGAAAAGAAGGGAGAAGAGGGGTATATAAATAGGAGAAAAAGGTGGCGAATGGGTGACACGTCAAAGGAAAAAGCCAACAGAAGGAAAGCAACGTGGCGGGTTTAGGAGGCTGTTGGCCGCTTTTCAACCATAGTGGTGCGAAGTTTCAATACATTGCATGTATAAAATTATTAGTTGTAATTTGGGAGAGGTTCAGGTTCAATAGCTGTCATTTATGCAGTGAGTGGAAAAAGTTAATTGTTGAATTTCATTAACCTTTATATATGTACATTTCGGTGGAGGAAATTAATACCAAAAGTCTTATAGTATAGATATTTTTTATTTTGTCGTGTTTAATTTTAATTTTGGAACAGAACTGCATTATTATACTTAATTTTGATGATAATCAAAAGGTTTCAAATGAAATTGGTGCGGCTATAACTGAAAAAAGCTCATCCACATGTAAGTATAGAGCTCTACTTACTTGCGAATGGGCTTTTTTGTTACATATGAAAACTATTTTTGACCATGGGATTTCAGATCTCTGCCACACCTTCAAAAATCAACCGTCCAATAAATCTTTTTCATTATCAAACTATTATTCTGATACTGTTAAACATTCCATAAAAATTCATATAAAGTCGAACAAAATTATTCATTTTTGTAACGTAATTTAATATTGGGAATTCTTTATTGTGAATTTTTTTGAACCACATATTCCTTTTTACAAAGAAAACATTTCTCAAACCTCGTTTTGCAAATGAATGAAAACATGAAGATACTTTTCCAAGTTTGGCTGAAAACAAAACAATATTCACCCCATCCCATAACATGGTCTATATTTTTAGTCCATATGATCCCTTTATGTTTCATCTCGTGATCAATCAAAATTTGTATTCTTTCGACATATCATGAAATTGATATTACTGCATATTGGTTTTGATAAATTTAGATGTTTTGAATTTTCTATTCATTAAAATACTTCTAATTGTATCTTTTATATAAACTATATTTATATGGCAATATCTTTTCATATAAGCGTGGATAAAGTATACGTATTGTAATAAAGTTCCATTGTTATATAGTAGGGGTAAGTGATATGGAGTTTCGGACTAGATAGCATTCGAGGTAAGCTGGTAATTAAGTTTAAATATCAGCTAGGTTGCGAGTCAGCAAGATCGACTAGTCAGTTAGGTAAGCTTGAGCACATGATTAATCAATGAAGGGTTTGCATAAAATAAATATGATTAATAGTAGTTTTGAGTTAAATATAGATGTATAGCCTAAACGGATAGTATGAGTCAGATAGTAACTATTTTCATATACTCTCCAGGAAAATTTTATGATTATTATTTTTTACAAGGCGGCGCACTAGGAGCGGCGGAAAGGCGATCGACGGGGTTAGAGAACAGGTGACTTAGTTATGCGTAGGTTACTAGTAGACGTGAGAAAGAGCAGGGACGAGGTTTTTGCTTTATTTTATATATATAGATTCCTCACTGTTAGATTAAAAATAGTTTGAATGGTCAGAATTATTGGTGTCAATGAACGTTAACCCATCTATTAAAATTTCCGTTTTTTATAATCATTAAATTATAACTGTGAAAATTAATCTAAGGATTAGAAAAAAAAGTAAATTTATAAAAATTCCACTGTACAAAGTCACCATGAACAATACTAATGCTAATTTTATGTTTCATTTGCATTACTTTACGTGACACTGTTAGATTAAAAATAGTTTGAATGGTCAATGAACGTTTACCCATCTACTAAAATTTCCGTTTTTTATAATCATTAAATTATAATTGTGAAAATTAATCTAAGGATTAGAAAAAAAGTAAATTTCATTGTTAGATTAAAAATAGTTTGAATGGTCAGGATTATTGGTGTCAATGAACGTTAACCCATCTACTAAAATTTCCGCTTTCCATAACCATTAAATTATAAGTGTGAAAATTAATCTAAGGATTAGAAAAAAAGTAAATTTATAAAAATTTCACTGTAAAAAGTCACCATGAACATACTAATGCTAATTTTATGTTTCATTTGCATTACTTTATGTGACATTTTTACCTCTCCCCCTTTTCCCCTTTGTTGACTCCCTCAAAATGAATCGAAGAGATGCTAACACAAAAATTTGGCATTGTAACTAAAACTTATGTAACATAAGGGGGAAAATGTATTTTTTTGGTTTCGTTCATGGGAAATTTGCTCCAATCATATTCAAATCCAACATGAATCGCGCATCTGTCTATGGGGTAAATCTTTCAATGAACATTTTTTACGTTCACAAGGCTCGAACCTGAGATCTTACTTAAGTGATATCTAAACCATTTATTATATACTAACATAAAGGAGGAAAATATAATTAATGTCTTTGTTTCATGTTTTCATTTATATATTTCCATGACAAGTGACATTTTTTTCAACTTATAATTTTTACTTTCTTTCTCCCATGTATTCATTTTCTCTTTTGAAAAATATCACATATCAAATTTTAAATGAGACATAGAAAAATACATAAATAAAAACATTTTCTCACGAACACATATAAGGGTGGAAAATCATTTTATGTCTTCATCAATGTTTCATCTTACATAAAATAATTAATAGCATAATGCATCAAAATATGCCAAAAATCTTGTGCCCCTAAACTTTGACAACGTCTACTCAACTATCCCAATTTCGAAAAAGTGTATCTTTTAACTCTCACAAACCTTCTAGATCACTCTCAGCTTGGAAGTTATGTCACACTCGCTGACATGTGTCAAGTTTGAAAAATCCAAAATCAATCCTAATTTGACACACGACATATATTAAAAAAATTTAAAACAAAAAAAAATTGAAAACATGTTCCAACTCATCATGTGTCTACCCATCTTCCCTTATCGTCTTCCCAAATCAAATAATTTCCCCTACACGAAATTGGGCTTCCATAACCGAAGAACTTGCCAAAATTCTTCAGTTCTTAGATTAGTAAGTGTCTAGACCTGCATATATGCGTTTATTATCACCAGAGAATGATGCATCGATAGTTGAATCAATGCCTTCCCAAAACCTAAAATCAAGTGAAATTGAAAACCCTAAAATCCAGGCGTTACCTCTAGATGTTTTATGCTTTGAAATACGGAAAACTGGCCGAATCGGTTCCATTGACAATTGAAAAGTAAGGCCAATCGGGTTTTTGAAGTTTGAAGGTTCAATTGGGAAGTTTCCAAAGACGTGAGGAATACTAATAACTATCTTTTTGCAACATGTAACATGATTTAATTTGTATTAGTATTTTAGTGTAATTGGATTGACCAATTGACCAATGCGATCATAAAATTTCATCAAACAAGTCTGGAGAGTGCAGAGTGCAAGCTTGGTTGGGGTCTATCACGATATTGGATTTCAAGAGTCCAGGGACAACGCCCCCACTACGAGGTCCAAGAGCGGCAACCCTTGGCGAAATCCGAGGGCAGTGCCTCTGGCTGGGTCAAGTCACCATTTTAGCTCGGAATTTTTTTTATTTTCGAATAAAAGTACTATTGGTAAAATCCAATTTTCGGATGAAATTAACCTCGAAACGTCATGTTTTTCCGGACACAAACCCTTGGACAAAAAACAGTTATTAAAATCGGTGCATTGCAAGGAAACGTGCAAGTTCATATTTTTCGCAACATTTTTCTATTCTAAGTTCTTGATTCTCTGATTTTATCTTATTAAAATTTCGGTAATATATACAATCAAATAAGTTTTAATATAAAATTAATGTTAGTCGCAATACTTTACATTTATCCAATTATTCCCCAAACAACTTACAGGACTTTCCATGACTTCATTTCCTCTTTATTTTCCCTTTACTTTCCGCGGTGTTTTTGTTGGAATTTTGGCTATTGAGCGCTCTTCAATTTCAGCAAAGGTTGTGCCTATTTTCCGTTAGAATAATTAACTAAAACCTACAACCGCAAGTCAGTCCTGTATCGCAAGCGTCACCATTGCACTTTGTCCGCATTACCGGAAGTTTAGATTAAAATGATAATTATGGGAATGAAGGGTAGAATTTGTAGTTAGTTTTTTTATTATTATCTAGGGTAAACTGTAAGAAATACCCCGTAATTTTACACATTTTCAAAATATGATTTGAGGAATTGTTTTTTTTCAAAAGAGGATCTGTGGTTCAAAAAAATTTGCAAATAGAAGATTCTCAATATTAAATTATGTCATGGAAATGAGTAATCTTATTCATTTTTATGTGAATTTTTGTTGGATGGTTAATAAAAATACAATAAACGTTAGTGATACATTTTGAAATTTTTTTAGTAGTGAAAATATATATTTTTAATAATATGATAACAAATTTTAAAATAACATAAAATAAAAAAATCTTCAAAAAGTACTCAAATTTTGACATATAATTTTTAAATAATAAGGTTAAATTATTAGAATGTTGAATTGTTTAAAATATTTAATGTAACACCATTATTCTGAAACCAAAAACCTTTTT
>CAOJBI010763586.1:0-16855 GCA_948277035.1 Euphorbia corollata
CAAGAAAGAGGCAATTGGTTGGGCGTGGGAGCTTTTAACAAAGGTACTTGGATGCTGATATACTTATAGCATGTGTTGTCTTTGATTTACTGCTAAGATTTCTTTATCTTCCTTTGGTTACTGTAAATAGAATATTTAACTCCTTCTTTCAAATGTTTTTAAGCAGATGTTGTTTCATATTCTTCTGGCTTCATAGTTCATAATTAGAAAATGCTTGAGTTTCTATGTTCACTGTGATGTCTTGTCATAAGTTCCTTTATGATTTATAAATTTTTGCCACTTGTAGGTGTATAAACTACCTACTGATAGGATCTATGCAACCTATTTTGGAGGTGATGAGAAAGCTGGTCTTGCACCTGATACAGAAGCTAGAGATATATGGCTTGAATTTTTGCCACCAGCACGAGTACTTCCATTTGGCTGTAAAGTACGCTTTTCTTTGTCCATTTTCATTACTTTGTGATTTTAATTTGTATATGTAAGGGTATTACTCTGCAAATTTGTTGTTCTATTCCATTAAAACTCCACATAATATCATAAAATGCAAAAATGATTTCTTGGAACTTGGTTGCTATAGCGATGAGATGGTTCAAATTATGTTTTCCGTATATGAGAAAATGAGTTTTCACTGCAACTTTATTTAAATCGTAAGGCGCCCTTGAGGTGCTACAATCCAAAATCAAGTGAGGCATTAAGGGGCCTGGGCGAAGCAGTGCACTTCTCAATAGAAGTAATATACGGAATAGCACAAACATCCCTAACATATAGAAGTAGACCCTGAATCTGTTTAAGATTGAATAGTTCTAATCTTAACTTAAGTTTCCATTTGGCAAAAACAAATCTTGGACCTTTCTGATTCTAATCTAAATGTTTTGTAGGATTGTTTCCAGCTTTTGAGTTACATTTAATTTAAGATTCTAATATTTAATTCTAACCCTATTTAGGATAGTTTTTATTTAAGGAAATTTATTTATGATATTTAAATGTTGTTAGTTTCTTTCCATTCCATGTTTAATTAAATCTTTTCTATTTTCTGGGGAACAACCTTCTATATTGCATTCACAATCCCAAAAAAAATAAAAAAATGAAAAAAATCCCATGTCCATTTATACCATTTTTCATTGGGGCATTTGACGCCTCAATCTTGACCAGAAGCACTCCCAGACACTAGCAAGGCGCTTTGGCTCTGCCTCGCATTGCCTGAGCGCCTATTAATAAACCTATTTACTAATAAGCTCATTTTAAGTCTGGAACATTAAAAATATAGTGAAAAGGTTCTGATAGTTTTAATAATATACAAATAGTGGGGGAATCAGTTCACTAAGAATCATATTTCCACTAATCATTGCTTTTCTCGTGCTTGTTGCACATACTTGCTGGAATTTTCTTTTTGGCATTTGTGTCCTGTGATTTATTCGCATAGACTTTTTTCTTTGATGTAATTGTTAAGTGTTTGAATAGGCTAATGTTTTGAACCGGGACTTATCTCCACTTTGTGGATATGTGCCTCCTATACTTCATTTGTATTGACATAGACTGTTGATTATCTGATCTGGTTATTTCTGCTGTTGGGCTTCAGTTTTGTACGCACTTAAAAAAATTTCTTGACCTTTGAATAGGACAATTTCTGGGAGATGGGTGATACCGGTCCCTGCGGCCCTTGCACAGAAATACATTATGATAGAATTGGCAATCGTGATGCAGCACATTTGGTTAATAATGATGATCCTACGTGCATTGAGATCTGGAATCTAGTCTTTATTCAGGTATAGTTCTTTGTAAGTTGTAACTAGTACTGCCAGACAGTGCTTGTTATGAGGGTTCACATTCACCTTGTGAAGCTTGAAAACTCCATCAGTTCATGATCTATGTTGATATAAGGAAATTTTATAGTTGTTTATCTTTTTCTGAAGCTTCTGTGATTGTTCAGTTTAATAGGGAAAATGATGGTTCATTGAAACCTCTCCCTGCTAAACACGTGGACACTGGATTGGGTTTCGAGAGATTGACTTCTGTCCTGCAGAATAAAATGAGCAATTATGACACCGATGTGTTCTTGCCACTCTTTGATGCTATCCAGAAGGTAAAAATAGTTTTTCTCTATCTCTCTTATATTCACCAGTGGAAGTTAGTTTACATCTCAAAGATGGTTCTCTGATCGGGTTTCTGTAAATATGGTATCCTTGGTCGATATGGGGTTTTGTTTATCTGTTCTGCTCTTTAGGTGGAAAAAGTTTAGTTGTTGACGATGCTTGCTTTTTCTTCACAATTTTATTTAGGCAACAGGAGCAAGGTCATATTCTGGAAAAGTTGGAGCAGATGATGTTGACAACATTGATATGGCCTATAGGGTTGTCGCTGATCACATCAGAACACTCTCATTTGCTATTGCTGATGGTTCCTGTCCAGGTAGACTTGTCGAGAATTAAGCCTACAATATCATATATCTGTTTGGTGGAGGATGGGAATATGTAATCAAATAATCTACTGACTTGCATATTATTTAAAATTACTATTGCTTGCAGGCAATGAGGGTCGTGAATATGTTCTCAGGCGTATTCTCCGCCGAGCTGTTCGATATGGAAGTGAGGTTCTTAAAGCTCAAGAAGGATTTTTTAACGGGTATGAATGAAAAATATGTTGAAAAGTTTACCATGCTGTTGAATATCCTCTACGGAAGCATAGCAAGTGCTATTTTGAACCCTGAATCTAGAAGTCATCAAGGAGTAGTATCCTTGCTGACATTATGATTGAATTATTTGCAATGGATGCAGCCTTGTAAATATTGTTGTGAAAGTGATGGGCGATGTTTTCCCTGAATTGAAGCAAAATGAGGAGCGCATTAAGGATATAATTGCTGAGGAAGAGGCAAGTTTCGGGAAAACTTTACTCAAGGTAGGCATCACTATTCATTTGCTGTGTTCCATGGTGCTATAGTGTTTGGCATCCTCAAAGGGTTGCTCATTGAGGAGCTTATGATTTACAATTGCACCTAAACATGTTTATGCAAATTATTGACGAGAGATGTTTTTCTCAGGGAATTGAGAAATTTAAGAAGGCTGCTCAGGATGTCCAAGGGAATTTACTAAGTGGACAGGCTAGTTTATCCATGCTTTTAGTTCTATATTAGCTTAATTGTACTCATTTTCAATGAACTATTTGACATACTGTGTGACTTATGTCCTGTGGGTTATTACTACAATTATTTCATCTGCACCCAACTATGTTCATCTCTTGGTTGCAGGATGCATTTGTCTTGTGGGACACATATGGCTTCCCATTAGATTTGACTCAGGTATCTAAAGTGCTTTGATCTCATGCATGCCTTATATGTTGCATGTGCGGAGCATTATAATGATTTTCCAACAGTTGATGGCAGAGGAAAGAGGATTGCACGTTGATGTTGAAGGTTTTAATAAAGCCATGGATGAAGCCAGGGAAAGATCAAGGAATGCCCAAAATAAGGTAAAGTTCATATGTGCTTTTATCAATTCCATTAGTGCTTCAAGCATGTCTGGTTGCCAAATACCTTCCCTCTTAAGCAAAGAATGACAAAAAACATTTTTTAGTATAATAATAGGCTATGACAGGACTTGCGTTTCTGTGAATAAAATTTATTGTCGATGCTTGTCATGACCTCTATCTACTGTAATATTTTTGGCAGCAAGCTGGAGGTGATATTGTGATGGATGCTGATGCTACGTCTGCATTACACAAAAAGGGTGTTTCTCCCACAGATGATTCCCATAAGTTTATATGGTTCCAGGTAGTGAGAGAGTTATGTTCTTATGTTTTACCAATTACTTGGAGAGTATGTTAAGGTGAATCTGTTTTTAAAAAATGCCAATCATGCTTTGTTTCACTCTTCGAGTTGCAGTTGATACAAAGTTAAATATTAGCTTTTTGAAAAAACTTTGTATGCATGGTGATATGACACATCAAACACGGCCATGCAGTTTTTAGATTTAAATTGTTGACGTCATTTTTTTTTGTTGTCTTTGGTTTCACCCTTTTGTATTTTTCAAGTTATACCCTTGTTAGAAATTTTAGCGAACATTTATTATACCTTCCTACTCTGGCTTGTTAGATGAATCCTACCCTTGTTAGTGCATACTGTGGAGTTAGGCCAAGTTTCTCTATAATTCCTCTTTTAGTGCAATAGATGAAGGCCGAAATTAAGTGGGTTGTGCCTCTGCATTTTTTTTTATGATCTACGGTCCTATATGAAAAATTGCCATATTGCAGCTTACTTTTCTATTTAGGGAACATAAACACATGTTATAGTTGCACAGAATCAAGTATTGTGGGTGCCATTTGATCTTGTTTCAACTATCTTATGCCATGTCCATGGGGGCAGTAAATCTCTATTAACAATTTGTAGTCCTCATGTTTATTAGATTATTGCTTCTCCAACCCTAATTCTTACCAGTGAATTTATAGTATATTCCTGCTGATTTTCCTGTGCCACTTGTTTTTTCAGGATCATGGTTCTGTAGTAAAAGCTATCTATGATGGTAGTAAGTTCTTGGAAAGCTCTGTCACAGGCAATGAAGTTGGCATAGTTTTGGAGTCTACCAGTTTCTATGCTGAGCAAGGTGGTCAGGTATTTTGTTGTCTGGAATTGGATAATTCACCTGCAATAGATGTATCTTGGTGTATATAGGCCTTAAGTTAACTGCTTATATAAGTTGCCCTTGCTTTGTTAAAAGTTCATAATGTTATGATTGTAGATATTCGATACTGGATTTCTTAAAGGATCATTTGGGTCCTTTCAAGTGTCCAATGTGCAAGTTTTTGGAGGATTTGTTCTTCATATTGGTTCTCTTACTGGAGGGGCTGGTAGATTTTTTGTGGGCAATGAAGTTATCTGTAAGGTAGATGTTGTTAGTCATACACTGGTTTCTTTCTTGTGATTAATCTAATGCTATCAGATACAGTTTTTCAACTTTTTTATAATTTTTGCAGGTTGACTATGATAGGCGTAAACTGATTGCTCCAAACCATACTTGCACGCACATGCTGAATTTCGCTCTCAGGGTAAGCTCATATTACCTTTCTTGCATGATCATCCATATATGCCTGTATTTCCATTTGATTTTTTTCATTTTTCTTTACGCTCAGGAAGTACTTGGAAATCATGTAGATCAGAAAGGATCAATTGTTCTTCCTGAAAAGCTGAGATATGATTTTTCTCATGGTAACTTTCTCGTGGTGATTCATTGAATCATGGTTTTCTCTTGTTGTATGGATTTAACATGCATATGAATGTTTTGTAGGAAAACCCGTGGATCCTGACCATTTAAGAAAGATAGAGTCTATTGTAAATGATCAAATTAAAGCTGAATTAGAAGTATATGCAAAGGAAGCAACACTTTCTGAAGCCAAGCGAGTCAATGGTTTAAGAGCTGTTTTTGGAGAAGTACTGCCTAAAACTTTTTTATCACTTTTCTAATAGGTGTTCCATGATATGAAATATTTCATGGCTTTCTGTATTGCGGTAGGTTTATCCTGATCCAGTTAGGGTGGTTGCAATCGGACGAAAAGTTGAGGAACTACTAGCTGATCCAGAAAATAAAGATTGGTTATCAATCTCAGCAGAACTCTGTGGAGGTAAATTTTTCCATTGTTTGCACTTTTTAGTTTAAGAATGCTGGAAGTTAACTGGTCAAGTTTTATATTAACAGTAGTCTATTGTTCATTCCAAAAACAAAACTTTCAGGGACACATATTTCGAATACAAGGGAGGCAAAAGCATTTGCTCTTTTATCAGAGGAGGGAATCGCAAAAGGAGTTCGAAGGATAACTGCTGTTACTACTGATGTTGCTTTTAAGGCAATGGAACTTGCAACAGAACTTGAGCAGGAAGTTGATGAGGCATACTCAATAGAAGGAAGCTTACTTGAAAAGGTAGAAGGTTTCCATTTGTTTGTTTGGTTGAAAAAATCAGTTTCATTTTTTCCACTTCCCAAATGCCATCTAGTTTGATGACTGTTTGCCATCTATTGCTCTTGTTGAGCCATATGGCACTTAAATCATGTGTTTTTGAAGAATTGATGACGAAACCAGACTGTTTCAATATTGTGTTTTTTCTTGTGCTTCAAATGTTATGGTTGTTTTGTTTCTCGTCTAGCATACAATGGAAGCAGCATCTTGATTAGCTAGTGCTAGGAATAAGATTTTGACACCTATTGTTGCTCTGGTTTAACCAAAATTTATACTTTCATGTGTTCTAGGTTGAAAAATGTAACTGTATTTTTCTTTTGCTTTCAACAGAAAGTTGCTTCTCTAAAAAGTCGTGTGGACTCGGCACCTATTCCGGCAGCTAAGAAAGCTGACATTAGAGCTAAAATTTCTCTGCTTCAGGTATAGCAGTTTGGCTAATGATTTATGGAACTTGTATCAATCCACCTATTTTACATTGCATTTTGCTTTTCAGTTTTACTGCTTATCACGTACATAAATACTTTAGTCTCAAATTCCATTCTATTCCATCAGAATCTAGTAAGAAAAGCGCAAAAAAGGATTGCTGAAGAAAATATGCTGAAGGCTGTGAAAGTTGCTACAAAGATGGCTGAGCTAGCTTCATCAGAAGGGAAGGAGTACTGCATCACTCGAGTTGATGTTGGCTTAGATGCAGCTGCAGTTCGTGAAGCTGTTTTGAAAGTATTAGAGAAGAAGGTCTTTATCTATTTGTTGTTTTGGGCCTTGTGCTTGTGTGTCCTTTTCAAGTACTGTTTAATAACAATACCCATGCAAGGGTGCTAATATCTTGGTGGTTGAGCAGGGGTTATCTGCAATGGTTTTCAGTATGGACGAAACTACAAACAAAGTGGTAGCGTGTGCAGGAGTGCCAGAAAAGTCGAACAAGATCAAAGAGCTAGAGGTGTCTGAGTGGTTGACTGCTGCTTTGGAGCCTCTCAAAGGGAGGTGTGGTAAAGGAAAAGGCGGTCTTGCTACAGGCCAGGTCAGCTGTTATAACATGCTTTCTCTCCATTTAACAATGAAAAAAAATTGAAACTTTGTGCAAAATGTTGATAATTGTGTTCAATTCAAAGTGTTCAAACAAAAAGACAAGTAGACTGACCTAATTGTGTAGTATGTAGTAGATTATACACGGGCCAAATGCATCAAGGCCCCCCCTTGGTAACTTTTGTCTGAGGTCACCCTGCACTTTCAAAAGTTCCACTAAGTCCCCTGAACTTGGCAAAGTGCACCAGTTTGCCCCCAAGCCACTTGTCAACTTCTGGTTGGAGGGCGAAAAATTAGAAAAATGACATCTTTGAAAAGTCAAACCAACCATAATCTAACATGTGGTGTTGGGGGCCAAATTGGTGCACCTTTGCCAACTTTAAGGTGGCATCCGGCAAAAGTTCAAGGGGTCTTGATGCATTTAGCCATATATACAAATTACAAAGTTTTTTTTGTTAAGAAGAAAATGCAGACTTTTAGGCAATCTAAATTAAGTTTACTGCTATTTTCTGAATGAGTTCCATCTTGATGAAAATAAATTTCTTCTGATACAAGTGTGGTGTTTCTTCTCGGTGATTTGAGCAAACATTGATGTGAAGTTACTGCTGATAAATGCTGTTATATCATATCTTTGTTGAAAGTATATTCTTTGGGACTAATACTATGGTGCTAAATCCAGGGAACTGAGGGAGCTCATGTGGACAAGGCCATGGATTTGGGTGCAGCCTTTGCTCAAATGAAATTGAGGTGATAGAAGGAAACCAAATCAGCCTGTAATTGCTAAAGGGATGAATTACTTCTTAGAGTAATCTCGAGCACAATATCATAGGGGTGTCTGCTATTTATCGATGCTTGTCATATCTTATACGAAATGCAGTCAACTTTGACATTCTTGTTTCCTCTACTTGATTTCAAGTTATTGATGGGCATGAAAGTTGGAGTAAACCTCAATTTGATGGAATGGATCACGATTAACTGATTGAGTTTTTTGGTTGACCCTTTGGCAATTGGTACTTTAGACTTGCAGGTTCATTTTATGTTGATCATGGCTAAGTGAACTTTAGTAAAACTTTTTAAGCAACCTTAAAAAAGGAAATTCAATTCAATACAAAATTTACAAATGAAATGAATTATAAAGTGAAGGACATGTAGTTTTTGGATTCTAATTTAATAAGAAATTTTTTGTTTTTTAGGAACATGAAACTTGAAGTCAGGACTTCACTCTTCCTTTGCTCCACTTTGCAGGGGAGGTGTTACCACCAAAAACCATCTAATTCAATTTCATTCTTTGCAATTACAAAATTATACATTAATACAAAAGTTTAGTTTAGTATTATTCACTTGAGAAAAAAATCTCATTTGTAGGTGTAAGATTCTTAGTATGAAAACTTGATTTGGGTCTCCTTAAAAACTGATAAATGAGTCAAACCACGTTAAACTGAAATTATTTGATTATGTTAATTTTTCTTGGTTCTTAATAAACGGTTATCTTTGAAGTAATATGTTAAAAAAATAAACGATTCGAGGAAGATAAGTGAAAATAAGAAAAATAAATTAAAAAAACAATACATTTCGGGTTGATAATGTAACTTGACATATAACTCTTCATATGGAAAGCATGGTCTGAAATTAAAAGCTTATTAATTAGAGATTAGTGTTATTACCTTGATTGGAAATTTACACAAATTATGAAACTTGCTCAGTATCCTAAGGTTATAGTTTTAAAAGATTCAAAACTGTAAGTATTATTTGAGAAATAAAATATATTTAAACCTTTTAAACTTATTGAATACTTTTAATTGTCTTGAATCTAACTGATGATATGCTCTACAAATATTTAAATGGTCAACCAATAAATTTCACT
Organism: Euphorbia corollata; assembly: GCA_948277035.1. Classification (NCBI taxonomy): domain Eukaryota; kingdom Viridiplantae; phylum Streptophyta; class Magnoliopsida; order Malpighiales; family Euphorbiaceae; genus Euphorbia; species Euphorbia corollata. The sequence goes on from CAOJBI010763586.1 coordinate 8,834, forward strand.
ATGAAAACTGGTTTATGTTATAATAATCATAGATACAGTACTGAGAATGAAATCTACTAATAAAGAAAATAATAAATTGTTTATTTTCAATTTTAATTGCATCTTTAAAAATAAAATAAAAATATTAAATTATTTATTAAATAACTCTAGTTCATGTTTAGAATACTATATAATTAGTTATTTAATTTTCTATTTGTTTGCCAACACGTTGACACATTATATTTAAAAAGAAGATAAAATTTCTATTGGAGAGTTATTTTTTATTTAAATGTCTATTCTTTTATCATGTATCTAAAAATTTAACATAAATAACAATAAAAAATAATCTAAATTAAGGGGTAAAACTAAAATCATCATGTTCAGAATCCATTATTACATCTCCATTTTTTTCACGGAAAATAAAACATTTATAATATGTTGAATACTGTAAGATTAAAAATAAGTAATATTCAAAATGCGTTACTTTATTTTTTATGAATTTAATTATCATTTAATCTTAATTTTTATTGATTAACTTTACATAATTTGAGATTACGATTTCCTTATAAAAAGAAAAGTAATATTTAATAATAAATCCAAATTAAAAATATAATATATATGTAGTTGACATAACAAATATATAATCACAATAAAATAAAGAAAACCTTAAAATAATGTTATTTTTAGCTGATTAGTAATTATATATAAATATCCTCATTTAAAAAAATCTCAAGTCCAAAATATGATTATCAGAGATAATTAGGAAAAGGAATTAGAGTTGGAAAACAATCATCATCATCTGTCTTCTTCACTGTATTCCAACACTCGCAAGCATTTATTTATTTTTTTGTTTATTTTATTCGTCGCACAGCTTGCACTTTTTCTTTCTGCCTGCGCTCCTTTTCCGTCGCTGGGTTCCGGCGCTTCCTGCCGCTAATGGATAATTTGTAGGGTTTCTTGATCGACTGTGGGAGGCTTTTCCACCAGAAGACATGTCTCGTCAGACCACTTCTACTGCCTTTCACAAATCCAAAACTCTCGACAACAAATATGTGAGTGCCCTTACTTTCATTTCATTCTCACTCACGATTTCTCTCTTCCTCACAATTGTTGTTACTGGTATGCAGTTCTAATTTTCTTATTTGCCGGAATATTTTAGGGTATAATCTTTTGTTTTTCTCTAGCTTTTCCCATTATTGATTCATGTGCTTGTTTGAAATTGTAATTTGGGAATGCCTCAAAAATGTGAATTTGTTCTTCTCTTGTAGGAAAATGCGAATTATGCCTACTAGTCTGAAATACTTAGGGTAGACTTCCTCAGGAAGCAAACTGCTTTATGGTTTTATTTTTGCTTCGTGGTCTAAATGCTTTCACTGCAAAAAAAGGCGGTCGCTTGATTTGCATTACATTCTTGTTTTCCTTCTTGTACTATTCTAAAGGCGTCTTTTAACTTTAAACTAGTATTATCCTTTTAAAAAAAATTCCTTTTGATGGCCCCTTTTAATGTGAATTTCAGTTGAGAGTAGCATATTTCGTTATATGCGTTGTTAGTTCTTTATCTAAAGTGTTTTCAAGAGCTTGCATTCTTAGGCTTTATTGCTTTGGTGCAGATGCTCGGTGATGAAATAGGGAAAGGAGCATATGGTAGAGTTTACAAAGGCTTGGATCTGGAAAATGGAGACTTTGTTGCAATTAAACAAGTCTCCTTGGAGAACATTGCTCAAGAGGATCTTAACATAATAATGGTGTGAACTCCAAGTTTTTTTCCAGCGTAACTCTTTGACTGTTCTATGCTAGAATGAATGTTGGTGTTCGTTGTTCATTTCCTTATTACCGTGTGAATTTTATTGACTTAGCCCTTCTCTTCCGCATTCTGAATTTGTTGGGATTTCATTCTTTCTTCCTCCTTTCATTCGTTTTCATTTTCCTACTTGGCTGGCCATGCTGATAAAAGTTGCTATTTAAGTGGGTAATTAATAAAAATTCAGTACCTTAGGTTAGGAGACTTCCCCTTTTTGTAGCAAATGAACAGGATGATATTGGTGGATGAAGGATTGTATTGAATTGTCAAATTTTGTCAGTCTCTTCTCTAGTTATTATTAAATAATTATTGGCTTTTGGAAAGCTTAGATTTTCAGGCTTGTTTAGGGACTTTGCTATCTCTGGTTTCAGTGCTCTCATATGACATATTATTGTTGTTGAATGTTCTTATGCTTGCTTATTTTATGGGATCTATCGTTTTTGGAGTGAGCTACAAACTTTCTTTCCAATGACCCAGTGAAATCTGATTTTAAATTTAATCCTTGGCTTTAAGATAGCATGATAATTTACTGATTGATGGGTTTTCAAATTTCGCTTGTCATTGTAATGAGTAGTAGATTTAAATTTCCGATAAATTGGACTTCATTCTTCTAGAATAGTCAACTTATTGTTGACCTTGTTTATGGGAAGCTTTAGGTTGAATGGATTTCATTTCCTGTGTCATTTGGATCTTTTAACTATAGCATTGCTTTGACATCTAACGGTAACTTATTTTCTTGTCCTTGACATGCATCAAATGGCATTATTTTCTAATTACTTATGTTTAATGGTTAAAAATGCCTTTTGTTGTCCTGCAATTTACTGATGTATCAAGTCATGGTCGGGAGCCTTTGTTGTTGCTACCTGATCAAGCTTTGTTATTAATTTTAATTGCTCAGAGAGTAGTGAAAAATTATTGGAATATGATATTCTATGTAGTTTGATAGTACAAATATTTTACTTTCTATTACAAAGTTTGACTAACTGCTAATCTTTTTCGCTTGGATATGCTTCTCCCACTGGACACATTAATGCTTCAGCAAGAAATTGATTTATTGAAGGTATGATATTCTTTACATTTCTACTTTTGCCTCCCCTCATTCTTTCTTCACTTATCTTTTTTCTTTCCTTGTTTACTAGTCCTTGTAATGCATGCTAGAAAACATATATTTGTCAAGTTAGGCCGGGATGGAAGGTATTGCCACATGACTGATATTGTTGACTCCGTACATATTCTTCCAAGTTTTTTTCCTGCCCTATTTGCCTTCATCAATTTCATTATTATCTCTTCATAATGTGATGTTTGAGGTGCCCTGAGTACTTGGATTGGATGTGCTTTGTATGATGCTTCTAGAAATCTGTCAACAATATCCTTGTATCTAAGGAATAATTGGTGCCACCATATAAGTCATGGGCACCTCATGTAAGTGTGCGTCAAAATATCGGATGATAGGATTGTTAGGTCCTCGACAGCTTAGCTTTCAATTGCCCCCTCCCCCTTGTGTGTGTTTATGCTTTGTGTGACCTATCATGTATGTAGTCTTGTGCTAATACGATGATTCATGCTGCTGAAGATAGGCATGATCAGTTGTTTTAGGAATTGCTAATCTTCTTTCGTAAATAATTTTTTACTTTGCAGAATCTAAACCATAAAAACATTGTTAAATATCTGGGATCATTGAAGACAAAGAGTCATCTTCACATTATTCTTGAGTACGTTAGCAAATATATTGTTGCCTATGAATAGATCAACAAGTGTTATGAGAAACTCTACCTCAACATTAAAATTCTAATGTCCATGTCTTATTGAATAGGTATGTGGAGAATGGTTCTCTCGCAAACATTATTAAGCCGAATAAATTTGGGCCATTTCCGGAGTCACTAGTGGCCGTTTATATTGCTCAGGTTTTCTCATGTTCCTGTCTTTCAGATGCAATGTATTTTTCCTTTTTCCCTTATTTTGCTTATGAATTACAAACGATGGCAGGTTTTGGAAGGCTTGGTTTATCTACATGAACAGGGTGTCATTCATCGTGATATTAAGGGTGCAAACATATTGACGACCAAAGAGGTAAATTGACTGACTGACTTGTTTATTTTATCTTATGTTTAGGTATAAGGATCTACAGAAACTTTTCAGATTGATTCCTAGGGATCAGATGTTAGTTAGTTGCCTCTCTTTCTATATCCTTTAAAAAGGTAAAGGTGTGGAAAGGTTCTGATATATTAATGAAAAAAATCAGGAATTTTTTTCTTGAACCTACTGACCTACATTGGATCCTGTTACTTCGAAATGAGATTCTGAATCCAAAATTTCCTCCCAAATCCCAATTCATACAGCTTATTATCATTCAGGATTAAAACACTTAACCTGTGTTATCAACCCTGATTCTTTTTCTGGTTATGAGGACTGGAGGAACATAATCGGGCTGTTTAGGTTGGGGAGAGTGATTTGTTTTTCTGCCTTTTATGACATATTATCTTAGGCTGTAAACTTAGGGTTCATTAGAGAGATTCCTACAATCTCAAAAGACTGATGATCCGATCCGCAAGGACCAAAATTGAGAATTGTTTGATCGTCTTTCTCCGAGGAAGGGGCTAAACTTTGTAGCTGAATACAGACATTTATGTATGTATACACACATGCATATAACAATATCAACATTGATTTTTTCTTGCATGTTTTGATTATTAATATGCATTGTATCGGAAAAATGTTTTGTTCTAATAAAAAAAAAAGAAGGTGATGTTTACTGGATAAGAGCATTTTCCACTCTGATTGACATGGAAAGCTATTATATTCTTGGGAAAAATGTAGACTTTGAAGATTAATTTTGAGAAGAAAAAATAATTCCCAGTGACTGGGATTTGGGAAAGTTGCTCTTTTTTATTTTAAATACTGCTCCCTTTATAAAGTTGCAGTTTCCAGTGTTGGTGCCATGTACTTTCTATTAGTCTCTTTTATTGGCAACATGTAGCATATATCAAATGCAAAGTTTTATTTATGTTCTTGAGGTATCTTCTGGTTTATTTCACCTGAGCTGCATCCAGTTCTTTGATATTAACGTAAAGAATTACTGATATGACTATATTTGAATTGTTTTACTTGAAGTTTTGAACTTGATGTATATCTTTTTTTCTTGAAAAATAAATTTATTATTTTTAGGTCAAACTGCATTAGAAAAGCCCAAACTATTAGGTTCACTGCCTTGTCAGGTTATGTGGACTATATTTCTCAGCTTAAGTGAGTAATGTGTTAGATGTGATTTGCGGTGAAATGGAACTCATTAAATCCACATGCCTTTGACGTGTTGATACACATTATTCAAACATATCATATTTGATTCACTTGCTCTCTTTATTTTTTTTATTTTTTGAATTGGTCCTTATTTTCTAAGGCATGACTGAATCACCAGTTAGGGATATTGATGACAATATATTGAATGTGGAATTTTGCTTTAATCTTGCAAAGAATTTAGATAATACCAATGTGTGTGTGCGTGTTCTTTCTTAGATTAGTGATTCATACTTTATGGATTTATATGAAGTGTGTGTTCCAGTCGATATAGATTCAGACATTTTTTGTCTTTGTATTAAATATTGGTAGGGCTTGTGATATTTTATATTTGATGCGAAGATATTTGTGGTGGCATGAATGTCTATTACAAGTTTTAATATAATGAAGAATATCCAAGGAGTAGCTAATTTCAGTCAAATTTGTCGCCCATCAGCTTTGTATATGTTGATGTTGTTATTGCTTGACCCCGTTTATCTATTGTAGGGTCTTGTGAAACTTGCTGATTTTGGTGTGGCTACAAAACTAACTGAGGCTGATGTAAATACACATTCGGTAGTTGGAACACCGTACTGGATGGCCCCTGAGGTATTGGTTCATAATTTTGGTTAACTAATTAGCTTGATCTTTGTTCCATTATAATGATTGTGATTTTGTTTTTCTGAACTGTTGTGCTTTGTCATTTGTGGATTAATAGCTGCTTTATGTATTTTTTGTAATTTACTATTCCTTTATGACAAATGAGTTAAGAAAAGTCATTAAAATGTGTTAATTACTGTGTTATCGTACTCAAATATTCCTTTGACTCTTTTTGGAATTTGAACACTTTTTATTTGTATTGTAGCCTATATTAAATGTGAGGATACGTTTGCAAAACGATCGTTATATGCTTTCTTGATTCCATAAAAACAAAAGAAAATTTCTTCTAACGTAACAACCTCTTTCAAACAGAGGGATTATCGATCTGCTAGATTTTAGCTTATTGTAGATTGCTAGTAAACTTGGGATGTACACCTTGTGCATTTTAAATCTTCTTCATCATTATCTAAAGGCGATTGATTTTTACATTTTCGTGGTTCACCTTCACCCTTGGTTATTTGTGTTTCTTTTCCCTAAAAAGATAGTTTGTGATTACCTTTTTTATCGGGTTTTGAGACTGATGAATGTTTTGATTGTGTAGATTTAACATTTTTTCGATGTGTGTCTGGTCTCATATCGATGAGCACAAGAGTTGAACTTATTAGGTTATAATTAAATGTTCAAGATTGTATATCTTTTTTTACTTCTGCTTCATTCCTTTATCTTATCCTTTATAGGTCTTTTTTATCTCTTCCTCTTTTATTTTAATTTAAATTTTTTAATAGAATTATTGTTGTTTTACTTGTTGTCTGTATGAGCAAAAGAATATGTTCTTGTTTCTTGCATTGTATTTAATGAACCCAGGTATGTTATATACATACTTGATGCATTTACTGCAGCTTTGAAGGTTTGGAGGCTTTATTTATGAGAGATTGATTTATGTACAGGTTATTGAAATGTCGGGGGTGTGTGCTGCTTCTGACATATGGAGTGTTGGCTGCACTGTTATTGAACTTCTTACATGTGTTCCGCCGTACTACGATTTGCAGCCTATGCCAGCCCTATTTCGTATCGTTCAGGTCTGTTCTGCTTTTTTGTTTTATTATTGTTGTTTTTATTTTACTTAGATACCATCCATAGTCCTATTTGCAGCGTGTTTAGAATAAAAAGATTACATTTTGAATGAATTGTGTTGTATATTGCATAAAGGAAAGAGTTTACATATTGTACATAAAGATTCAGTCTAGATTAGAAAAGTAATGATTCGAATTCTTAATATCACTCCTAGATTCAAGCCTAGAATTTCTCATAGAATTATTATGAGAATCACTCATATTTTGTAACACTCCCCCTCATTGTGGAGCATGCATGCTCAAGCTTGATACAAAATTATTACAATAAATCCAAAAATAGCTAAAATGATCTAAAACTCGTAACCCCGGTGATAGATAACATTTACTAGCATTAACTGGATTCAAAGTCGAGACCCACAAATGTTAAACTCCTTGGAAGATTTATAATCCAAAGGAAACTATCATCTAACCAATTGGCTCAATCTCAAATTAAAAAACCATTGAAAATAAATGAAGAAACATTTAAAGAAGAAGAGGAATTTTTTTGTTCAAAAGGAGTAGAAAGAGATTTCTTAGAGGAATGACAGATCTGATTTGAGAAATGGTAAGTGAAAGGCAAGGGTCAAAGAACAGAAAGGAGTGTGGACATATCTGATTTCAGAAAGGAAAATGTTGAAAAAAAAGTCTCTTTTTGAATGAAATATATTGTTTATTGGATAAAGGAGTTTACTTATATTTATACTCTATGAATGAGTCTAGATTGGGAAAGTAATAATTCTAATTCCTAATATCACTCATGGGATCAAGCCTAGAATCGCTCATTGAATTCACAAGAATCACTCATAATTTGCAACACAGGTCACTCGATTATGCATTAGATAGTTGTTTTGTTACACAGTTGTTTAGTTTTGTTACATTTTTGTAATATTGTTGCCATAATCATGGCATTTTTTCTTCCAGGATGACCATCCTCCAATACCTGATAGTTTATCTCCAGATATTACTGACTTCCTCCGCCAGTGCTTTAAGAAGGTAATTTTCTTTTGACTTTTCTCATTTATGTTTTCTCTAACTAGTTTTAGGCTTCTTATTGTACAGAACTCGAGCAAATGCCAGGCCCAGATCTTTTTTGTTGATTTTCTAACTTAGGATACTAAAAGTAATCTAGTAGTGGCCATAAACACGATAAGTTAAATTGGTTGCTGTAAGGGATTGAGATTTGTCCAGTTGATGCATATATGAGAATATTATTGAGAGCTGTGCATATTTTAGCATATAGTTCATTGCTTTAGAATT
>CAOJBI010765279.1:0-16470 GCA_948277035.1 Euphorbia corollata
CAGACATCATCTGGTATATAATTAACTAATGTCATGATGAGCTAAACATGAGGGGTGCACCATTATTTGTAATGTCATGGTAGAGTTTAGAGCATAATAGAAGTTAAAGTTGGCAGAGTCACATGCTAGGATTTGTTTGAGATATTGTTCTTTTCTTAGGGTCATGAATTAAAAAAATTGTTTGGAGAACCTCTTTCACTTTTATTTGACGAGCAACTATATACATAATCGAACATACAACTTAGAACCTGACCATGTGTTCTTTATCACTTTAGATGATGTTCTTATGTTTCACATGCAGATTAAAGTTCTCTTGATAGCAGTAAAAGATTTTGATCCAGACTCTGGTGATCCTGCCTATACCATGGGCATTGTGGATTTGTTGCTTGAATGTGTGGAGTTGTCATATAGGTCTGGTAATGGTCCAGCTACATACCTTCTTTGAGCTTTAGCAAAGCTAACACAGACTATAGCTGATTGTTGCAAACTTAAATTATTAGTCTTCAAGTTGCTTTTATTTTTTCCTGATTTGTGTGCAATATTGAAATGTAGACGCTGGTGGTTTCCGGCTTAGGGACGATATACACAATGCCCATGGTTATCAGTTCCTTGTGCAGTTTGCGCTGGTTCTATCCTCCATGCCTCCAAAACAGGGCCCTCAACCAGTTCATTCAAAAAGTTCTTCAACTAAAGATAATGCTTTAGATAGTTCTCATGCACCATGTGATGACGGAGCAAGTGATTTGACTGGAAATGAAGGTGCTTCAGAGGAGCAATTGACGCCTGCATTATCTAGGTTGCTTGATGTTCTTGTTAATCTCGCTCAAACTGGTCCAGTTGAGAAGACAGGATTGCATGATGGTAAAGTTCCGAGAGCTTCTCATGTTAAGGCTACTGGGCATAGCAGAAACCGTTCACCATCAATTGATTGGCTTGCTGATGAAAACAGTGAGAAGGACAACAGCAAGGTTAAAGACCTTGAAGCTGTCCAAATGTTGCAAGATATTTTTCTGAAGGCAGAAAACAGGGAGCTTCAGGCTGAAGTACTCAGTAGAATGTTTAAGATATTCTCAAGTCATCTTGATAACTATAAATTGTGCCAGCAATTGCGAACAGTTCCTCTTCTTATCTTGAATATGGGTGGTTTGTCTTCTTCTTTGCAAGAGATAATTTTGAAAATTCTTGAATATGCTGTGACTGTAGCGAATTGTGTTCCCGAGCAAGAATTGCTTTCTCTTTGTTTCTTATTGCAGCAACCAATACAATCAGACCTGAAGCGGACAATACTTTCTTTCTTTGTGAAACTTCTATCATTTGATCAGCAATTCAAGAAAGTCCTTCGCGAAGTTGGTGTTCTGGAAGTTCTGTTGGATGATCTGAAGCAACACAAGTTTCTTTCAGGTCCAGATCAAGAAAGTGTTAGTCATAATCAGCTGGAAAGAAAATCTGATTCAAGCAGCTTCAAGAAACATTTGGATAATAAGGATGCTATTCTTTCTTCCCCTAAGCTAATGGAATCTGATCTAGGGAAATTTGCAATATTTGAAAACGAGGACACAATATATGTTGCATGGGACTGCATGGTATCTTTAGTGAAGAAAGCTGAAGCAAATCAGGCATCATTTCGTTCTGCCAATGGTGTTGCAATTGTTCTTCCATACTTGGTTTCTGATGTTCATCGTCCTGGCGTTCTCCGAGTTTTATCATGTATAATTACTGAAGATGTTGTGCAGGTTGGTTCATGTTCCAACATTTTTTGTTATGTTCAACTTTTTTCTTACAAAACTGAAAAGTTCTTGTTTTACTGTTTCTATGATAAGCGGAGCCAAATTTGGATTTTATATCTACTGAATGATCAGGACAAATCCTGGTTGTAAAATTAAGGTTTTGCATGTGTATAGTGCCAGCTAGTTCATTTATGTAGCATTACCATAAAATTATTTGATTTTTGTTTTATCAGGCACACAGTGAAGAAGTAGGTGCAGTTGTTGAAGTTCTTAAAAGTGGAATGGCGACAAGTAACGCAGGGCATCAATATAGGCTTGACAGTCATGCAAAATGTGACACAATGGGTGCATTGTGGCGTATTATGGGAGCTAACAGTTTGGCTAAGAGGGTTTTTGGTGAAGCAACTGGGTTTTCTCTTCTCCTGACAACACTTCATAGTTTTCAAAGCGATGGAGGGTTGACAGATCAACCTTCTTTAGCTGTTCATATCAAAGTTTTTGCATATTTATTGCGCCTCATGACAGCTGGAGTTAGTGATAATTCTGTTAATAGGGGAAAGTTACATTCTGTTATATCCTCCCAAACATTTTATGATCTTCTTTCTGAGTCCGGCTTGCTTTCTGTGGAATTTGAAAAGCAAGTCATACAGCTTATGTTGGAACTAGCTCTTGAAATTGTTCTTCCACCATCCTTATCATCAGATGGTTCCACGACAGCTGATATGACTAAATCTGTAACCAGTTCTCTTATGACGATTCCTTCTGGTGTTTTTAATCCTGATAAGGAAAGAGTGTATAATGCTGGTGCTGTTAGAGTTTTGATTCGCTCACTATTGCTATTTACTCCTAAGGTGCAACTAGAATTGCTGAACCTTATTGACAGGGTTGCTCGTGCTGGTCCATTTAATCAGGAAAACCTTACCTCTGTAGGTGCGAAATATCAATTTCTATTCTTCCACATTTTTAGTGAATTATTGACCACTATTCTCACATTTTTGTTAGTCTATCCATTAATTATTTAAAACCTGATATTTGTAGGTTGTGTGGAACTTTTATTGGAAACAATTCAACCCTTCCTTTTAGGCGCATCTCCATTACTTTTACATGTGCTGAGGATTGTGGAAGTTCTTGGTGCATATAGGTAGGATGTTCCATCTTTTTATGGAGTATCATTATTGGCGTCTATTTTCATAGAAATCTAAGCTGTATGATTCGGATGATAGGTTGTCTGCGTCAGAACTTCGACTACTTGTTAGATACATATTACATATGAGGCAGATGAGTTCATGCCGTATTCTTGTTGATACGATGGAAAGGCTAATTCTAATGGAAGATATGACATCTGGATATGCTTCGCTGGCACCATTTGTTGAGATGGACATGTACAGAATTGGTCATGCTTCTGTTCAGGTGTCTCTTGGAGAAAGATCGTGGCCTCCGGCTGCTGGATATTCGTTTGTTTGCTGGTTTCAGTTTAGAAATTTTTTGAAATCGCCAATGAGGGAATTTGCGCCTCCCAAAGTTGGTGCTTCTTATAAGAGAAGAGGAAATAGTGGCCAACCCAATGAACAGCACATCCTTAGGATATTTTCTGTTGGTACAGCAAATAATGAAAACACTTTCTTTGCAGAAATTTTTCTTCGAGAGGATGGTGTTCTAACTCTTGCTACCAGCAACTCTAGCTTCTTATCTTTTCCTGGACTAGAATTGGATGAAGGTAGGTGGCACCACCTTGCCATTGTTCATAGCAAACCAAATGCTCTTGCTGGATTGTTTCAAGCAAGTATTGCATATGTGTATCTGAATGGAAAGCTGAGGCACACCGGCAAACTAGGTTATTCTCCATCACCTGCTGGAAAACCCTTGCAAGTGATAATTGGGACGCCACCTAGTTGTGCAAGAGTTAGTGAATTGACATGGAAACTCCGTTCTTGTTATCTCTTTGAGGAGGTGCTTACATCCAGCTGTATATGTTTCATGTATATTCTTGGTCTAGGATATAGAGGACTCTTCCAAGACTCGAATCTTCTTCGTTTCGTCCCTAATCAGGCATGTGGTGGTGGAAGCATGGCCATCTTGGATTCATTAGATGCTGAAATGCCCTTAGCAAACACTCAGAAAGTCGAAAGTGCTGGTAAGGTAGGGGATAATAAGTCTGATGGCAGTGGTATTGTCTGGGATTTGGATAGGCTAGGAAACCTTTCATTGCAGCTCTCTGGAAAGAAGCTAATACTTGCATTTGATGGAACTTGTACTGAAACAATTCGGGCATCTGGGACATTCTCCTTGCTGAATCTGGTTGATCCTATGTCAGCTGCTGCTTCTCCTATTGGGGGTAAGTCATCTCTGAAATTGACTATTATAATATGAATGGAGTTTAGATGTGTAACACAGTTCATAGTGTTGCTCATTTAGAGGTTTTCTTGACTCTCTCATTCCTTTTCAGGTATACCACGATATGGCCGTCTTCACGGGGATATATATGTTTGTAGACAATGTGTGATTGGAGATACAATACACCATGTTGGTGGGATGGCTGTTGTCCTTGCCCTTGTTGAGGCTTCTGAATCCAGGGATATGCTTCATATGGCATTGACATTACTGGCCTGTACGCTCCATCAAAATCCCCAAAATGTTAGGGACATGCAATTGTACCGAGGATACCACTTGCTGGCTCTATTTCTACGTCGTAGAATGTCATTGTTTGATATGCAGTCACTTGAGATCTTTTTCCAAATTGCTGCATGCGAGGCTTCATTTTCTGAACCGAAAAAAGAAGATACTCGAACTGTTTTGTCACCTGCTTCAGTTGTTCAGGAAGCTGGATTTGACCATCTAATCTTGTCAAAATTTAATGATGAAACATCCTCAACCGGATCTCATTTAGATATGGATGATTTTTCTGCTACAAAAGATTCATTTAGTCATATTTCAGAGCTTGAACATCCTGATATTCCAGTTGAAACTTCAAATTGCATTGTCTTGTCAAATGCTGATATGGTTGAGCATGTGTTATTGGATTGGACATTGTGGGTAACAGCTCCAGTCCCAATTCAAATTGCTCTTCTAGGATTTCTCGAGCATTTAGTGTCTATGCATTGGTATAGGAATCATAACCTCACTATTCTGAGGCGAATCAACCTTGTTCAGCATCTACTTGTGACTCTGCAGCGTGGTGATGTTGAAGTCTCTGTTTTAGAGAAATTGGTTATTTTGCTTGGGGTCATTTTAGAAGATGGGTTTCTGGTGTCTGAACTTGAAAATGTAGTTAAATTTGTGATTATGACATTTGATCCACCAGAAATGAGACCACGGCATCAATTAACGCGGGAGTTAATGGGTAAACATGTAATTGTTCGAAATATGCTACTAGAGATGCTTATTGATCTTCAGGTTACGATAAAATCAGAAGAATTGCTAGAGCAGTGGCATAAGATTGTTTCATCAAGATTGATAACATATTTTCTTGATGAAGCTGTGCATCCTACCAGCATGAGATGGATCATGACTCTTCTTGGTGTGTCTCTTACTTCCTCTTCCACATTTGCACTAAAGTTTCGAACCAGTGGTGGTTATCAGGGCTTGACGAGGGTGCTTCCGAGTTTTTATGATGCTCCAGATATATATTATATACTATTCTGTTTGGTTTTCGGAAAGCCTGTTTATCCCAGATTGCCAGAGGTTCGTATGCTAGATTTTCATGCACTTATGCCAAGTGATGGACGTGATTTGGACCTGAGATTTGTGGAGCTTTTAGAATCTGTAATTGCAATGGGGAAATTTACGTTTGATAGGTTGAGTACACAGTTAATGGTTGCTCATCAAACTGGAAATCTTTCCCAGATTGGTGCTAGCCTTGCTGTGGAGCTCATGGAAGGAAATGCAGACATGGCAGGAGAACTTCAGGGTGAAGCACTGATGCATAAGACTTATGCAGCACGCTTAATGGGTGGTGAAGCATCAGCTTCTGCAGCTGCAACTTCTGTCCTTAGATTTATGGTTGATCTAGCAAAGATGTGCCCCTTGTTCTCTGCTGTTTGCAGAAAGCCGGAATATCTTGAAAGTTGCATTGAACTGTACTTTTCCTGCATTAGGTGTGTGTACTCCTTTCTTCGTTTTGTTGCCTTAGCTTGTTGCTGGGTTACTTTTTAAAACATGTATCTGGGCTTACTCGTTTCATTTGCTTAACATTTGTTCGTTCAATTCATATAGCTGTAAGCTTTCATTGAGATTCAATTCTTTTGGTCTTGCAGGGCAGCATATGCTGTGAATATGTCAAAGGCACTCTCTGAAAGGACTGAAGAAAAGAACTTAAATGATTTTGATGATACTACCAGTTCTCGGAATACTTTCTCGAGTTTGCCTCTTGAACATGAACAATCTGCAAAGACCTCCATAAGCGTGGGAAGCTTTCCTCGAGCGCATGCAAGTACAAGTTCTGATGATGCTGTACCCCAACATTATCAAGCCGATGGAAAAGCAGAGATCAAGATGACTGATTTACGTCAGGATTTGAAAGAATCAATTAAAGATGTGCAAGCTGTTCAGAACTTGGATGGCGAAATAGTTGACCATGTTTCTCCAACCTCCAGTTCCAGTGAATTAGACACCAGGGTTGTGGATGGTATCATTGATCCCATTCAGATAGCAGAGTCCCAGAGTTCTGCATCTCTCAACATGGTAGATTCTCCAATTATATCTGAGAAGTCAACTTCAAAATTATCTTTGCCTTCCTCATCTCCAGTTGTTGCACTGACATCCTGGCTTGGAGGCGCAAGTTTGAAAGAACCCAAAGCTTTTCTACAAGCTACTTCTTCTATGGGGTCCACCATCTCCGCTAATGAGTTTGATGCGTCTCCAGATTTGAAGTCTAATCAAGGGCTATCTGATTCTACTACTTCATCTTATTATGTCACTGCAAAGCTACTTCTTGAAACTGATGATTCTGGATATGGAGGTGGTCCATGTGCAGCTGCGGCTACTGCGATGTTAGATTTTATGGCAGAAGTTCTTTCTGATTTTGTCACTGAGCAGATAAAAGCAGCACAGGTTATAGAGGGCATCTTAGAAATGGTACCTTTGTATGTTGATGCTGAAACATTGCTGGTTTTCCAAGGTTTGTTTCTGAGTAGACTTATGAACTTTGTGGAGAGGCGTCTTTTGCGTGATGATGAAGAAGATGAGAAGAAGTTAGACAAAACTAGATGGTCCTCGAATTTGGATTCATTATGCTGGATGATAGTGGATCGTGTCTATATGGATGCTTTTCCTCAACCTGAAGCTGTGCTAAAAACTCTAGAGTTCTTGCTGTCCATGTTGCAACTCGCAAATAAAGATGGCAGAATCGAAGAAGCTGCTCCAGTTGGAAAGAGTCTTCTATCTATTAAGAGGGGAAGCAGGCAACTTGATGCTTATATACATTCACTTCTTAAGAACACAAACCGTATGATATTGTATTGTTTTCTGCCATCTTTCCTGGTTGCAATTGGAGAAGATGAGCTGCTTTCACGCTTAGGCTTTCATGTTGAATCCAACAGGAGAATATGCCCTAATGCCTCCTCAAGAGAAGATTTAGGAATTGATATCTGTACTGTTTTACAGTTACTAGTTGCTCACAGACGAATTATTTTCTGTCCCAGCAATCTGGATACTGATTTGAATTGCTGTCTTTGTGTAAGTTTAATATATCTTCTCCATGATCAAAGGCAAAATGTTCAGAATGTGTCTGTTGATATTATCAAGTATCTGCTTGTGCATCGTAGGGCTGCATTAGAGGACTTGCTTGTCTGTAAACTAAACCAAGGCCAGCATGTGAATGTGTTGCAGGGTGGTTTTGACAAATTATTGACTGGAAGCCTATCTGATTTCTTTGAGTGGCTTCAGCTTTCTGAGCAGACAGTCAACAAAGTATTGGATCAATGTGCTGTGATCATGTGGAACCAGTGTATTGCTGGATCAGCAAAATTTCCAGGGGTGAGAATAAAAGGTATGGAGGGTCGGCGTCGGAGAGAAATGGGGAGAAGATCTCGAGACATTGCAAAGCTGGACCTTCGTCATTGGGAGCAGCTAACTGAAAGGAGATATGCATTGGAAATGGTTCGTGATTCTATGTCTACTGAGTTGAGAGTAGTCCGCCAGGATAAATATGGATGGGTTCTTCATGCTGAAAGTGAATGGCAAACACTTCTCCAACAACTTGTCCATGAACGGGGAATATTCCCAATGTGTAAATCCTCTTTAAATGAGGATTCAGAGTGGCAACTCTGTCCCATAGAAGGTCCATACAGGATGCGCAAGAAGCTTGAGCGCTGCAAGTTAAGGATTGAAACAATTCAAAATGTCCTCAGTGGACAGTTTGAACTAGAAGTGGAGATTTCTAAAGGGAAATGTGAGGAAGGTCCTGATGCATCTGACACGGATTCTGAATTATTGTTTAATCTTTTTACTGATGGTCCTGAACAGAATGGTATTGATGATGAGATGTATAGCGAATATTTTAAAGATTCACATCATACCAAAGGTGTCACTTCTGTTAAGAGTGGTTGGAATGATGATCAAGCAAGCAGTGTTAATGATGCAAGTCTTCACTCAGCTCTTGATTTTGGTACCAAGTCTAGTTCAATGTCTGCCCAAGTGATAGAGAGCGTCAATGGAAGGTCTAACATAGGATCCCCAAGACAATCATCTTCTAGTAAAATTGATGATGTCAGAGTCGCAGATGATAAAACAGACAAGGAACTAAATGATAATGGAGAATACCTGATTAGACCATACCTGGAACCTCTTGAAAAGATCCGATTCAAGTATAACTGTGAGCGAGTTGTTGGTCTTGACAAACATGATGGTATTTTTTTGATTGGAGAACTTTGTCTGTACATAATTGAGAATTTTTATATTGATGATTCTGGGTGCATCTGTGAAAAGGAAGGTGAAGACGAACTTTCTGTAATTGACCAGGCTTTGGGGGTAAAGAAAGAATTCACTGGCAGTGTGGATTTCCAATCCAAATCCAGTTCATCTTTGGGCACTGTCGTAAAGACAGGCACTGGAGGAAGAGCATGGGCCTTTAATGGAGGGGCATGGGGGAAGGAGAAAGTCTGTACTAGTGGAAATCTGGCTCATCACTGGCACATGTGGAAGCTTAATAGTGTGCATGAACTTTTAAAGCGTGATTACCAACTCCGTCCTGTTGCCATTGAGATATTTAGCATGGATGGTTGCAATGACCTTCTTGTATTCCACAAAAAAGAGAGAGAAGAAGTCTTCAAAAATTTGCTTGCAATGAATCTTCCAAGAAATAGCATGTATGAATTAACTTGCTTCTGATGTTGAGCATGCATTTTATGTTCAATATATTAGTTCTGTTATCAAATCTGCGTTCCATGTTCTGAAGTGTTTTATAAAAGCATTGATTTTCGAATGCTCGCTTGCTATCCCCTAGCTGTGAATATAGATATATTCACAAATGTCTCTTAGCCATTTGAAGTTGATGTGGCACTAGTTAGCCGACTTGTGTCCAAGTTTTACTGTGCTAATGCAGAAACTTTTCTGCATTTAGATACTAATTCTTGGGCTGTATGCTGATCATTGTCATCCATAAATCTTGTTTCTTCTTCGTTTAGAACTTACAATTGCCTGTCTCATGATTTCTTTCTTCTTGCAGGTTGGATACCACCATATCTGGGTCAAATAAACAAGAAAGTAACGAGGGCAGTCGGTTGTTTAAGTTGGTGGCTAAATCCTTCTCAAAAAGATGGCAAAATGGAGAAATAAGCAATTTCCAATACCTCATGCATCTCAACACATTGGCTGGACGGGGATATAGCGATCTTACTCAATATCCAGTGTTCCCGTGGGTTCTGGCAGACTATGAGAGTGAAACTCTTGATTTATCCAATCCAAAAACATTTAGGAAGCTTGAGAAACCAATGGGCTGTCAGACACCGGAGGGGGAAGAGGAATTTAGGAAAAGGTAAGAGTTTAAAACTTCCTTCATGATTCTTTTCACTGCTTGTTTATGGTTCTTCCCTTAATGTGCTTGTTGCTCCTTTTAGATATGAGAGCTGGGATGATCCGGAGGTTCCAAAATTTCATTATGGTTCTCATTATTCTAGTGCTGGTATTGTCCTCTTCTATCTTTTACGCCTGCCACCATTTAGCATGGAGAATCAAAAGCTGCAAGGAGGGCAATTTGATCATGCTGATCGTCTTTTTAATAGTATTAGAGACACTTGGTTAAGTGCTGCTGGGAAGGCCAACACTTCTGATGTTAAAGAGTTAATTCCAGAATTCTTCTACATGCCAGAGTTGCTTGAGAATAGGTTCAACCTTGACTTGGGAGAAAAACAATCAGGAGAGAAGGTCAGTTGGGTTTACTTTTGCAAGTATGAGTTATATGATTGATTGCTGTTTTCGTTGTTCTTTTTCTTGTATAAACCAACTGTTATGTGCAAACAATATCAACTTTCGTTTGAGCATTCAAGTGGTTTCCTGATGAAGTTGGTACTCTTTCAGGTTGGTGATGTAATATTGCCTCCTTGGGCCAAAGGCAGTGCTAGAGAATTCATTAGGAAACACAGGGAAGCCTTGGAATCTGATTATGTTTCTGAAAATTTGCATCATTGGATCGACCTCATATTTGGATATAAACAAAGAGGAAAGGTGCGTATGCCAGGCTGCTGTACATCATAAGAATACTTGCTTTTTTTATTGATTGATCAACTTTTGTTTAGTAAGAAAAAGACTACGGATTCAAATATTTGTGTGTCTGTCTGCCTGGAAGTCTCACTGTATGATCCTTAGTTCTTGATTGTTTCTTAGCAACTTCAAAAGCATTGAAAGGCCTGGGAACCCACGTGCTAGCTTACTTTAGTTCTTTTGTGCTATGCATGAATCTTTTATTTCATTTTGTTCGTAGTTCGTACACATACACACACACACACACAAACTATGCAAATTGTTTCTGCTTGTCTGGTCTCTGTGTGTGGGTATTTGTGACAAAAGAAAGAAAAACATCTTGAAGATCCCAGAATATGATATGTTTGACAACTAAATGCCTACTCATTTTCCTCCCTATGTTATCTGTTTTCTGCTTCCTTTGAATGCAACATAGTACTTCTGTGATTGACAGGCTGCTGAAGAAGCCGTAAATGTTTTCTATCATTACACATATGAGGGGAATGTGGACATAGACTCAGTTACAGATCCTGCAATGAAAGCCTCAATTTTGGCTCAAATCAATCACTTTGGGCAGACACCCAAGCAACTTTTCCTCAAACCCCATGGAAAAAGGCGGCCTGACAGAAGGCTTCCCCCTCATCCACTCAAGTTTTCCTCCCATCTTGTTCCGCATGAAGTTCGCAAGACGTCTTCTGCCATAACTCAAATTGTCACGGCCAATGACAAAATTCTTGTTGCAGGGATGAACACTTTACTTAAACCTAGAACGTATACCAAATACGTGGCATGGGGTTTCCCAGATCACAGCTTGAGATTTATTAGCTATGACCAAGACAGACTCCTCTCGACGCATGAGAATCTTCATGGAGGTAATCAGATACAGTGCATCGGTGTTAGTCATGATGGTCAAACATTGATTACTGGTGCAGATGATGGGTTAGTTTCCGTTTGGAGAATCAGCAACGTTGGTCCCCGTGGTTTGCAACATCTAGAACTAGCCAAGGCACTTAGCGGTCATATCAGCAAAATCACATGTCTTCATGTTTGCCAGCCATACATGCTGATTGTGAGTGGATCTGATGATTGCACTGTCATCGTGTGGGACCTCAGCTCTTTAGCTTTTGTGAGGCAGTTGCCAGAGCTTCCAGTGGCCGTTTCAGCAATATATGTGAATGACTTGACTGGGGAGATTGTAACAGCTGCTGGGATTCTTCTTGCTGTTTGGAGTATCAATGGGGAATGCCTTGCAGTGATTAACACGTCCCAATTGCCATCTGATTCTATTCTCTCGGTAACCAGCAGCACATTTTCAGATTGGCAGGACACAAACTGGTATGTGACTGGCCACCAGAGTGGGGCTGTTAAGGTATGGCAAATGATTCACAACTCCACCCAAGAGAGTGCCCGAAACAAACCAACTACCAATCCAACTTGTGGGTTAAATTTAGGTGATAAGGCACCGGAGTACAGATTGGTTCTCCACAAGGTCTTGAAATTTCATAAGCAAGCGGTTACTGCTCTACACCTCACTAATGACCTGAAGCAGTTATTGAGTGGGGACTTGGACGGGCATTTGGTTTCCTGGACTCTACCGGATGAGAGTTTGAGGGCTTCATTTAACAAGGGGTGAGAAAAAGGAATATTGAAGTGATTATTTTACCACTTTCAAAATCCTATATGCCATTTGTGGGTCTATTCTTGGAGCAAAAAAAGTTAAAAGGAGAAACATGGTAATGGGGCTAGCGAGGATTGACACGATTCGTACAATACTGACTACCATGAGCATTGAATACCATTTCTGAAGCTGCTGATTGAGCTGTGGCTATAGCCCCTGAAGTGGAAGCCTAGGCCGTGTATTTTTGGGCGGTTGAAGGATAACTTTTTGGCTGTGCAAAGCAAGATGGTAGTCAATTGGTGGTTTTTTTTTTTTAATGTACATAGATGAGAAATGAGTCCAATGACTAACGGTGTGTAATGAGTTACTGTACAGGGAAAAGTTTGCCGGGAATGAAGGCGTGTGCCTTGTGATATGAAATCTTAAGCAAAAGACAAGATAAATTGGTGGACGTATTTGGGCTATAATTATTTTTTGTTTTTTGCATAGTGCAGTTGGGCAAAGCAGCCACTGCCCATTCTTGTTGATAATCCTTTTACTTAATTACTGGAATTGAAAGAGTAAATATTTATCAGTTTTAAAAATGTTTGGTTGGGTTAAAAACAAGTAAAATATTTCCTAAGATTATTATTTATCCAATCACAGCCTTTGCAAATTCAGTCATGATTCAATTAAATTGAATGTATTATATAACTAAAAGTTTAGCTTAATATTTCGATGTAATTTGAGTTCGTCAAATATATTTTTTTTGAAATGTTTGTCATGAAATTATGGAGTGAACAATTGTAAATTTCATGATTTTGAATACATTGCTACTTTTTATTTATTTATTACATATTATCATGTCTTTTTTTTTTATTGATCAATTAAAAATTGATTCAAGTATTAAGTATCTTGATATCATTCAAGTAAGGTATCAGATTCAAGTCTTGTTGAGAGACTCACCCATTTATCATCATTGCAAGGAATCTATCCGAATGTATTCGGTTATCAAGATGGCAACCATATAAAATAATTTTCATGCTTTTATTAAATTTAGGGCGGAATTAATTTACAATAAAAATCACTCTTGTAATTTATTTTGATTCAACTTTTCTCCTTAAATATATCATTTTATGCTAGTTCTGGAGTTTATGGTATGTGGTCAAATAATTTGTTTTGCAGTTGTAGTACCAGTATACTTGACGAGGTAGCGCCAAAAATGAAATGAGTATCAAGCTCAACAACCGTTATAATATCGTCGATTACAAGCGCCATCTCCAGATTCAAGTTATTGGCAATGGCTTTGTCGATTTTTCCTTGTTCCTATACTAATTCCTCATCTCTAACTTTAAATCCAATGTTATGCAAAAATCAGGTGAGAAATGCGCCTCTTAACGCCCTCAAAATTTCTTCCGCTCCCACAAATATTCCATCTTTGGCAGAAGAGATATGCAAGGAAGCTACACTAACTGAATCCGTCCGCTCATTTACACCTTTCTTCACCCACCATACTTGCTACACTCGGGATAGCCTGGAACATGTTTATGCTCGACTCCTTGATCTTTGTGGTTCCCGAAAGGTTCCATTCGAGGGTCATCAGATTCATGCCCACATCATTAAATCTCGTTATCTGCATCATTCCGTATATTTGAACACTAAGCTTATTTCTATGTATGGGAATTGTGGATCTCCGTTTTATGCGCAGAGGGTGTTTGATAATATGCGTGACAGAACCATTTTTACATGGAACGCTATGATTGGTTCTAATGTTTCAAATGGGAAACCTTTAGAAGCTCTTGAAATGTATAAAAACATGCGGATTTTGGGGGTTACTTTGGATTCCTATACTTTTCCTTGTTTGCTTAAAGCTTGTGCTAGAGTTGGTTGTCTTCGTTGTGGGGCCGAAATTCATGGCCTGGCTATAAAATTGGGATTCGATTCTATTGTATTCGTTGCTAATTCTCTTGTTTCCATGTATGCAAAGTGCAATGATTTGAAGGGGGCACTTAAATTGTTCGACAGAATGAATGAAAGAAATGATGTGGTTTCCTGGAATTCGATGATATCTGCCTATTTCGGGAGTGGCCATCATACTGAGGCATTGGGACTATTCAGAGAAATGCAAAAGGCTGCTGTTGCTACAAACAGTTACACGCTAGTTGCAGCTCTTCAAGCATGTGCTGATTCAACTTTTGCGAAACTCGGAATGGAAATACATGCTTTTATCTTGAAATCAAGAAGATTTTCTGATATTTATGTGGCGAATGCTCTGGTTGCCATGTATGTCAGATTTTTTAAAATGGAAGAAGCGGAAATACTCTTCAATAAGTTGGATGTTAAGGACATAGTTACATGGAATTCCATGCTCACAGGCTGCATCCAAAATGGTCTCTACAATAAAGCTCTAAAGTTCTTCTATGATCTGCAGGATGCTGGTTTACAGCCTGACCAAGTTTCTATTATAAGCGTTCTTGCAGCAGCTGGAAGATTGGGTTACCTCTTGAATGGAAAGGAAATTCATGCTTATTCGATAAAGAACGGGTTCAATTCTAGTGTGTTGGTTGGGAATACGCTTATCGACATGTATGTTAAGTGTTGTTGTATGAGTTACACTAGTCGTGTTTTTGATGAGATGTGCGATAAGGATTTCATTTCGTGGACTACAATTATTGCTGGCTATGCCCAAAACGGTTTCTACATAGAAGCCATAGAATTGTTGAGGCAAGTTCAAATGGAAGGGATGGCAGTTGATGCATCGATGATGGGAAGTATTCTGCTGGCATGTAGTAGACTAAAATGCCTAGCCCGAGTAAAAGAAATTCACGGATACTGTTTAAGGCGAGGCATTCATGATCGTGTTTTGCAAAACACAGTTGTTGATGCATATGGAGAGTGTGGGAATATTTACCATGCTCTTCGAATGTTCGAGTGTATTGAGGCTAAAGATTTGGTGTCATGGACAAGCATGATATCATCTTTTGCCCGGAACGGGCTAGCAAATGAAGCTCTTAAAGTATTTTATTTGATGAAAGAAACAGATGTTGGATTTGATTCTGTAACTCTGATAAGCATACTCTCTGCTATTGCCAGCTTATCGATTTTGAAGAAAGGAAAAGAAATTCATGGTTTCATAATCAGGAAGGGTTTTGTGTTAGAAGGATCTCTGTCAAATGCTCTGTTGGATATGTATGCTCGTTGCGGAAGTCTAGAGAATGCAAGTAAAATATTTACAAATATCGGAAACAAAACGTTAATTTCATGCACAGCTATGATCAATGCATATGGAATGCACGGTGATGGTGAATTAGCTATCGAATTATTCCGGGAAATCGAGGATCGGAGACTAACCCCAGACCATATTACCTTTTTAGCTCTTCTTTATGCTTGCAGTCATTCAGGGCTAGTCAATGTAGGCAAACAAATTCTTAAAACTATGAAATACCGATATGGTCTAGAGCCATGGCTCGAACACTATACATGTCTAGTTGATCTCCTTGGCCGGAAAAATCACTTGGAAGAGGCATATGAGGTAGTGAAAAGCATGCCTATGGAACCCACTCCTGAAGTTTGGTGTGCACTTCTGGGGGCTTGTCGCGTTCACTCGAACAAGAAAGTGGGAGAAATTGCAGCGAAGAAGCTCCTAGAATCAGACATTAAGAATCCAGGAAATTATGTGCTTGTATCCAATGTGTTTGCTGCTGGTAATAGGTGGAAAGATGTTGAGCAAGTGAGAATGAGAATGAAGGGGCGGGGGTTGAAGAAAAATCCAGGATGTAGTTGGATTGAAATAGGCAACACAGTTCACTCATTTGTGGCAAGAGATAAATCTCACCCTGAGGCTGATAAGATTTACCTGAAGTTAACTGAAATAACTGACAGGTTGGAGAAGGAAGGAGGGTATGTAGCTCGGACCGAGTTTGTTTTGCGTAACATCGAGGAAGAAAAGAAAATTCAGCTGCTTTATTCGCATAGCGAAAGGCTGGCCATAGCATATGGGCTATTAACAAGTGCCGAAGAATCTCCATCTCCCATCAGAGTAACAAAGAACCTTAGGATTTGTGGGGATTGCCATAATTTCTGTAGGCTAGTTTCAAAATTATATGAAAGAAAACTAATTGTGAGAGATGGAAGTAGATTTCATCATTTTGAAGATGGAGTCTGTTCTTGTGGAGATTTTTGGTGACTTCAAAAATTAACATGCTCCAACTTTTGTTAGTAATGGAAATAGCTTTGGTTTGACGTTAGTATGTATTTTTACAAAATTAAAGTATACATTGTTTTGGGTTGTACAAATTTTAGTTCCAATACATGTAATATAGTCTGATCACAATTATATTAGTATGATTATTTTACTTTATATTATATGGTATTAATAATATTACTCTTTTAAAAAATTATCATAATATGTAGTTAATTCTAAGTAATGACAGCTACTAGTCGTTATATTTTGTTCAACTATAAATTAAC
>CAOJBI010767351.1:0-13912 GCA_948277035.1 Euphorbia corollata
CAAATAACAACTAGGAATTACAACTATCCAACTAAGAGATAATTAATTAGGATATACAAATATATTACAATGCATAAACATGTAACACATGTATTTCAAATATTAATCTAAGAAATAAAACTACAAGGTTAATTAAAATAAATATAGAGTATGACCAACATAAACAACCATAAACATAATATTTGATTTTCTTCATCATCATCATAATAGTTAACAACATGTAATATTTTTTAGGAGATAAGCTGATGTATTTTTGTAAAGTCTACATGTTAAAAGAAAATCTGAAAAGTTCAAGGATACATTAAACCATTTATGTCAAGTTCATGCACTTAGAAACTGCCTTTTAGTTTGATGCCAATTAACTTAGTTCTGTTTAATTCAACCGAGAAAATTATTTTCTAATTTATAAAAGAAACTTCAAGTTGCGTTTTAATTTCTTTCAAATAAGATATGGGAATGACATGCATCACCGCGAATTTGTATATAAATGTATTTGACATATATTTGATGTTATATTCTACCTACACAAGTTATTTTTCATAAAAAAAAAACATATGCAATTCAAAACTTGAAAACCATGTTATTGAAGTAACTCAGAACTTAAGTACTTGTACCAATAGAGGAATCAGCAAAGAAAAAAAAAATGCTTGAATGACTAAATTCGTTTGAGAATAGATAAAAATAAGGCCAAATGCATACGCAGCCCCCTAAGTTGAACCAAAACGCCCTCCGTCACCCCAAACTTTTAACTGTGACATTTTGCCCCCAATGTTGGCAAAACTGATACACTTTGCCCCTCAATACCATGTGTCAGTTTTTGATTGGTTTGACTTTTTCAAAAATTTCAAAATCTTTGAAAAGTCAAATCAATCAGAAACTGACACGTGACAATGACGGGGTAAACTGTATCGGTTTTGCCAACATTAGGGGGCAAAGTGTCAAGTTTCAAACTTGAAGATGACAGATGATGTTTTGGGCCAACTTAGAGGGGGCGTCGTATGCATTTGACATTTTATTAATAATAATAATAAACAAAACGGTTCTCACAAAATAATTAATAAAAACGTATTACCCTATTGGGTTTAGAACATACATCATGTGTAACAGTTATAACATATTATGACGGATCAAAAAAACCAATATGTTTTCCTGACATTCTCGCCTAAAATATATTTTTTATAAACATTAATACAAAAATAAAAGAAAGTTTTAATATTATTTCTATCTAATATTCTTACAATTAAATACAAAAAATTGTTAATGTGAAAATAAACCATGAAACCAAACACGGTAGTTTGATTAGAAACCAACGTGAAAACAAACAATGGCTAGAGGCTTTGGTAGGGTTCGATTCAGAAATTTCTTCCTATATTTTCAAAATTGACAAATTTCGGTTCATTACATCGGAGGAGGTTTGCATAAATTGTTTTGTTGAATTTGAGAGATTTGAGATACGAGTGATGGACGATATCGATAAGAAGAAGAAGCGGAACAAGAAGAAGAAAAACAAAAAGACTAATACATCAGACGATCTCGCTGCTGGTGTGGATCAGAGTGGTGCAAGCAGTGACAATAATGAGCATCACAAACTTACCGTCCTAGCTAATGAGTCGCGAAATGGTGATTTTTATAGGCGTGGGGGCGATGGAACAGAAATTGTAAGTTTTTCTTTTGGGTTTAAACTGATTCGTTCTATGTTGAACTTTGAATTAATTTGTTTTGTATATTTTATGTCCGTCTTTGCAATTGATTCGTATAACCTTTTCAGCATGTCAAATTATCGATTTGAATTCCATAAATATTCCAGATTGGCAATAAACAAAAGGGAGAAATTCATGGCTAAATTTGTATAACAATGCAATGCATGTGAATTTTTTTTTTTGTGGTGGCATCTGTAGAGCAACTGTATTAGTTTTAATTTTATTTGAGTGCTCAAATTGTTAAGTTTGTTTCTTGGTCCATCGAAGCTTATTATAGAAAGCAGTTGAAGGGCTTAGAAGCAGTGTGTTTGTTTCTGTTGGATGTAATCAACACCTTAACCTGTAGAGTATTCATCCAGTGGTAGGAATATGGCTATATGCATATTGTGTGGCTAATGATTCCTCGGTTAAATAGATCCCCATTGAAATAGAAGACTTTCTAGACATGTTTAGCTATAAAATATGGTGAGGTCATAACCATATAAACCAACTTTCTAGACATGTTGAGCTATAATATGGTGGGATCATAACAATATAAACCAACTTTCTCGACATGTTTAATAATAGTAATAATAATAAGAATAATAATCAACAAAGTTACACAGGTTAGATCATATAGATGCATTAAATTAAAGCTTGTTATTCTTTTAAAAATCAACCTGTATGTAATTTAGACTATACAGTAAAGATGAAATGAAACTTCACTCCAAGTAGAATACATACACGCAATTTATCAGTCAATGCTCAGATTGCATCTCAAGTTGTGTTTTGTCTACCTCGTTTTTGTGATGAAGAGCATAGTAGTCGACAGCGCAAAGCGCATTCAAAGCATTAGGGTCTCGCTTTTGGCTTTTCCACAAAGTGCAAAAAAAGTGCTCACATAGGAAGAAAAGCGCACTATTATAAGTTCGTCCAAAATTTATAGGTTTAGAAAATTAAAATATAGCTACTTAAAACTAATAAATATTAAAAAATTACATGTCACAATATTCCATAACTAAAAAAAGAAGTCACTAAAGCCTAACCCTCCTTTTCTTTTGCAAAGAGCGCGCTTTTTTGCGTTTTTTGCACCCCAGGGCTTTGTGTACCACAAAAGCACGCAAGGTGCACTTCTTTGTTCTTATGTGCTTTAAGTGCAAAAGCGAGCACTTTTGACTACGATGATGAAGAGTGTATAGCTTAATTTTGATTCATATTAAATAAACTAACTTCGATAAACATTCTCAACAATTGGAAGTTGAAGTTGTCAAGTTCGGCTTGTTAATTGCTATTTAGTATCAGTGTTGTTAAAGGTGCGCCTTAGGCAAGGCAGGGGTCCCTCGCCTCACCCTGCCTCAGGCGGGGTAGGGTGCACATCTTTTAGGCGCACCTCGATTACAATTTGTTTTTCCCGGGTTCAAACTTACTTTAATATGTGTTGTTCATCTTGTTTTAAGACTTTTAATAACAACTGAAGGCTAGACATTCCTAATTAAGCTCCTTGGCTAGATTAATTCAATGCTATATATTCTTAATGCAATATGCATATTCTAGATATGAAACGTAGGTTTACATCTTAGTAGTTTGAAAGCTTAAACTCATGTCTAAAGCTTAAATGGATGTGAACCGATGCCTTGAGCAACTTTTTTTTTCTGTTTTCGGCTTTTTGTTGTATTAACACTGGAACATGGCAATAGACTGTTTGTTGTTCCTATTTCAATATTGGAGCATAGGCCTCAATCTTATAATATATAAATTATAATTATATTGTCTCTTATTGGATATTTCATAGTTCTGTATTTCCCTTTTTCAATGACAATTTCTTGTTGTGCAGCTTCTGATGTTGATATAGAAGGTTTAATTGATTGATGGCTTCTAAAAGGCAATATACATAAATATATAATTGCTTACCTCAGGCAAGCGTCTCGCCTTTGGGCGCGCCTGACCCTTAGCGGCTTAGAAGTTTTTTGCCTTAGACAACTATGTTTAGTATGTATGGATGCTATCCGTGAGAAGCATTTGATGTGAAAGATGAGATAGTTTGATCTATTTTGAATTCTGGCCTGATCTTTCTTCCTGTTTTCCATCAAGTGTTTTTTCTCCCCTCTTTTAGGAGTGAGGACTAAACGATGTTGCTATTAATTTCAAATTATGTTTCAGTGCATGTTATCTGAAGCTGAGAAACAACAGTGGTTGCATAGAGAGGTGACTCATTTAAGCTGTTAATTTAGTTGTTTCTCTCTCTTTTCATCTGCTGGACTCAGTGTAAAATAAAGCTTTTTTCTTTTACAGGGCATCTTAAAAGGAACAATAAGACAATTGCAACATGACAATGATTCACACGTACAGAAAGTGGTATAATTTGATAAGATAGTGGGAATGACAGTAACCATTTGAATTGCTAATAACAAATTATTGGATTTTATATTGAATAGTTTCTTCTCTTTGAGGAACATAGTAATTCACTGTCATCTTACAGGCTCTCTTAGAAGAGAAAGTCAAACTACTGCAGGTGCAAAATGATTCAGAAAGACAGAAACAGGTATCAACTTCGTAGATATTAATGGATGAAAAAAGTACATAATGAAGTTTCTGTGAATGTCGATAATTCTTTTTTGTCTCTCTTATGCGCTCTTTTTCCTCACCACAATTTTGCAGGCTTCATTAGAGGAAACAATCAATCAATTAAGGCATACAAATTATTCAACTTCACAGAAGGAGGTATGGTGAATTCATTCCAATTGTGAGATAGTCTGGAATGTGTTTTAGGGTGAATACCATAGTTATCATAACATTACGTTTCTTGATACGCATCTTATGATTTGATTCGACTTGATTCGGTTCAACCCCAAATGGATTCGATTCCATGAGGTAAATTTAAATTTACCCTGAATCTTATGATTCAATGGCGAATCAGCCGAATTTTATGATTCAACCGATTCGGTCGATTTGAACTATATTATATTAAAGCATGGTGGAAGCATGTTA
This sequence comes from Euphorbia corollata, assembly GCA_948277035.1. NCBI lineage: Eukaryota > Viridiplantae > Streptophyta > Magnoliopsida > Malpighiales > Euphorbiaceae > Euphorbia > Euphorbia corollata. The sequence goes on from CAOJBI010767351.1 coordinate 4,668, forward strand.
TTTTGAAGATGATGAGATTTAGGATTCGACTCAATGTAGTAAAAGTCAATTGCTCCACCAATTAGTTGCCGAAGCGAATAGGAACCCAACGCAAACAATGGACTCCGGGCATCGATGTCAGCAACTAAGCGGTGGACTGGTCATGCATCGAAGTGAGTCGCATTTATGTTTTGCTTTGAAATTAGTCTCTAATTTAGGAAAAGTGGAAAATAAGTCTCTTTGAGTTCTAATTGCATAAACTCTTACCTCAAATAATTGTTCATGTTCAACCTAGATTTTAAAATTTTAGATCATCATTAATAATGCTATTTTCTAAATATAAAAACTAAAGCTAACTAAAAATATATAACCATTGACTAAACTTGTATTTGGATTATATATGCATTACATTTGAATTTGAAGTACTTAGGGCACGTCCAATGATACTCTATATACAGAGTATGATTACACTTCAATGGTACCCTATATCTCTACTTCAGAAATAGAGTAGAGTAAGGGATGTGTTACTTTAAATTTGAAGTAATTCATCCCTTACTTCAAATTTGAAATAATTCATCCCCTACTCTATTTTTGAAGTAGGGATATATTATTATTTTAATGTTATTATTGTTGCCTTTATATTCAAATAAATTAATGAAAATTATTTATAAATATTTTTAATTAGTTTATCAATAATTTGAAAAGTTCAATAATTATAAATAACATCTTTATTATTTAAAAAAAATATTTATTTGAATTATTTATAAGTAAATGTTAAATATTAATTGAGTTGTATTTAAATTTATATTGATTATCTAATATAAAAATATAAAATTTTAAATATTTTTCAGAAGTAATATAATAATGATAAAATATTGTTTTGATGACGAGAATCTTTTTTTTGAAGTAGAAAAATAGAGTAATGGGTTTGAGTGTATTTGCTGTAACAACTTTACAAATAAGGGAAACACAAAGAATATAGAGTAACAGGTTGACTTTATTCAGTATAATATTAAACTCGTATATCTAGAGAAAATATAATAATATTTTAACTCAAACATTTTAAATAATATAAAGCAAGTTAAACATTTTAAATGTTTTGTTTTTATTATTTTATGAACTTGTAAGTTATGATTCGATTCACAACTCCAGATTCACAAAACTTGGATTCCGATTCTCAATTCAAATCCCGATTTGACAAATATGATGAGTACCGGAAAAGTTGTCTAACGTCTACAACTTATGTTTTTTAGTTAAACTAATATTATTTTGTTTTGCAGGTTACATTGAAAGAAACAATCCAACAATTGAAAAATGAAAATGATATACACATGCAGAATGAGGTGAGAAGGGTTTAATTTTTCTGAGTTCAGTTGAGCTCGATGAGCTACATTCTTTTTGTGTTATGATTGCAAATTCTCCAAAGTTCATTCTTTTTCTTCCTCGTTCTCCTAAAGAGAGAACATTTAGGATGGACTCGAAGACAATTGTTTAACTGACTGCAACGGATTGATCACTTTTAACGTTTTTGGCTTGCGTTTATAAACTCACACATATATGTACTGGCTTGCGTTTATAAACACACACATATATGTACATATATTTTGAAATTTTATTCCATATACTATTTGTTGTCAGTCACCCAATGTAGAGTGAGATTTATGGTTGATTATTGATTGATATACAAATTTTCTTGGGAGCTTCATCACCAAAGAAAAAAAAAAATTACTTAACTCAATCTTATCCCGAGTATTTAAGGTTATTATGTTGGAAATGAGTAACATCTAAAGAAAGGCAACGGAAAAATATGTCCAAGTCATATTCACCGGTAACATGTAAACAAAGACAACAGAAAAAAAATGTCCCAGTCATAACCTATGTTGGAAATGAGTAAAGTAATCTCCCATAGTCCTTAGACTTTAATTAATTGTTTCACAATATATTTTGAACAAGTGGATCTTTATTGATGAAATTTTCTGGGTAATAATAATAGCATTATTTCGTATATGAGCATGGATATATCTTTCTGCACTATCATGTTGAATAGCTTCTGGGTAATAATAATAGCATTATTAATATTTCGCATATGAGCATTGAGCATGGATATATTTTTCTGCACTATCATATATTTTTCAGGAAAAATTGGAGGAAAAGATAATACTTCTTGAAAGTGCTAGAGATTCTTTGACTGTAAAAGAGGTAAGAATGTTGTGCTTATGAATACTGGTTTACCTAAAATACTCATCTACCCTCTCCACATTATTAAGAAAAAACATTTTGGCTTGTTGCTGAGCGTGTATAGATGCTTTATATGCATTGGCTGTTTCACATCTATATTTAATTCTTAGCAATTTGGGAGTGCCTATTATTTACCTTTGATGTTTATTGGAGATATCGTATCTTATTCATCCAAAAAGTTGTTATTTCTTTTTCTTTTTTGATATTCATCTTCTCCTTCCAAAGCATTTTTAAAATAGGACCATTTCTGTTAATCTTTCATAACAATTCACAAGTGTGGACAGTTCTTTTTTTTTTTTTAATTTGTTTTCTAAGTCCCTGGATGCATCATTTTTGGGTTGGAGAACTGTGTCTCTTCCCTCCAAAGCCTTGTTATTTGATATTCATCTTGGCCTTCCAAAAGCAATTATAAAGTGGGGACCATCTCTGTTGTACCCAGGATCAAATGGAATTGCATCCACAAATTAATGTTAGTTTAGCAGGAGACACTGACGTTGATTAAATCTTCCAAATAGTCATTTTTCCCTTTCTATCTCAAGGTATGTATGGAAGGTGCATTAGATGCACATCTTAAGTTATATCTGATGGAAGGGGACAAAACTGTAATTTAATTGGTGTATGGCACTCTTCCTCATTTGGATGTTCCAGTTCATTTTCAGGATCAGGATTTGAAATGTTTTGGAAGTGAGAAATAATGGTTGAGAAAAAAGACAGAAGAGAGGTAGATAAGGAGAGCTGGGATTAAGGAAGAAGTAGAAGTTGAGAATTGAGAATTTCGAGAGAGAACAAATAGGGGGTAAGAAGAAGCTGCTAGACCAGAGAACAGAGGAAGAGAGAAATGAGTATTTTGGTATTTTCATTGATTAATTTCATCTTCTTATTGCACAATCCTTTTACAGGAGAAGAACGGTAAAAAGGTTACAACCCCAATACATGTAACATAATTAACTAATTGTTAATTACTGATAATAATAAAACTGATGTAACTTTTCTAGTTAGCCTGTACGTTACATTCATATGTCCTAATATCTTTGTTTCTTCACGTTTTCATTTATCTTCTTCAATGTTATATTGCTACTCCGACTTTTTAAACAATTGTTTTTCAACTGAAATTTGAGTTAACCTTTTTCACAATCTTTTGCAGACAGTAGCTAATGAATCAATTGCTAGCTTGAATTTCAGTATCAGTAAATTACGAATGCAGGTATAGAGTTTTGTTTGCTTTTATAGTTCATATAGCCCATATAGCAATAGATTTTGTGGAGTTGTCTAGGATGCCAAATTGCCATTAGTAACGTAGCATTTTCCATTCAATCAGATAGAAAATAACCAAAGTTGGGAACAACATGGTTTTTGTTCTGATATGGAAAGTAAAACAAATCCGCAGGTATTAGAGTTAGAGGAATCCAGGAAGAACCTCATGAAAGAAAATAAAAAATTGTCAGAGAACATATCAAGTCTGCAGTTACAACTTCAGAACCTAGAGACCAGTATCAATGCATCAGCTGACCTAGAAAAGGTTTGCTTCTTATTGTATCAATCTTCTCAATTTCTTTGTAGTTACTAATTGTTTTCACGGTTTCAGATAATTTCTTCTACACTATTGTTATGCTCTAGTTAATAGTTTGAGAAAGTTGACAAATATGTATAACATATGATAATGTGATGTTTTATCATGGCTAAATTTAGCATGCTTCTGAACACAAGGAGAAAGACTCGCAGATTGAAGCAGCTTGTGCTTTGGTAGACAAATTAATCACAGAAAACACAGAACTTATTGAGAAGGTGATAAACTGCCTGTTCCTATCTCATCCAGTTCTGGTTTCAGTTTAAATTTATATTTGATTTTGCTTTAGTCTTGGGAGAGTACTTTGTGTGCTTCTATTTGATGTAATAGAACTCCACTGGTTGTCAGGTGAATGAGCTGTATATAAAATTGGAACGACAAAGGTCAGCAGCTGGGCTTGAAAATGTGGAAATCACCTCTGGAAGTGTTTTGGTACCTGATTCTGGTGAATATGAAAGAGACGATATGTTGGAGGCTTTGGAAGTCGAACCTGTTGTTGAAAAAGCATATGATGTTGAAGTTGACTCCAGAGAGATTATCCAAATTCCTTTAGACTTGGAGCTACAGGCTGACGTGAATGATGATAAAGTACAGGCTGTGCCACTTTCTGATGCTCCTCTGACTGGTGCACCACTACGGTTAATTTCATTTTTCACTAAATATATTAGTGGGGCTGACTTGGTTAACAAAAATTAACTGGATATTTTATTTATTTATTTATTTAAAGAATGAGGATTTTGAAGAGGTTGGGGCTATCGAACCCAGTATCTTCCATGTTCATTTTGAGAGGTGTACCATTTGAGCTACACCCAATTGGTAACCGGATAATTTCTTGTTCTTCAAAGGATAGAGGTTTCTTTCATTGTTTTCCCCTTATACCCATATACAAGCATTCGTAGTTGAATTATACTTCTCGATAAAGATTTATGATCGCTTAGATTTGGTCCACCTCTCTTAGCAGACGAAATTATTTAAGTTACCTATACCTAGAGCTTTGCACCGTTTTTGTAACAAGTTTGTATGGATGGTTATGTTTCAATAGGGTAGGATCGTATCGAGGACTGAATTTCCTAATGAATACCATATTTGGTGTAGCTTATATTTTCTGAGTTTATTCTATATGGTAAACTTTGCAGCCTCGCTTGTTAGGTTGTCATCTTTCAGTTTCGTACTTCTCTTTACATATACTTAAAAAAACAATTTATTTCCAAGTAAACTAATCATATATTCAGCATAAATTTTTGCACTTGAATTAAGTTTACAGATTAGTAGATGAATGGTGAGCTAATGACAATATTAAGATAAACTATTACACAAAAAACGAATGAAAAGTTGCTTTAGAGACCAACTTACACAAGAATTCATAAGTTGCTTTCTAGACAAAGCAAAAAGTTGGAACAAATAGAATTGACCCTAAATATTCTAAATATTCAGCCAATATAACTCAAATGTTTCTCCTTAAACTCAAAAGATCCATGAACATCAGATTTTGCAGTAAATAATCCACCAGTTTAATCACAATTGTATCCCCTGCATATTTATATATATAAAGAAACCAGAGTTACAATGCACTTAGCTTGGTATAGATAAGGTCATACGGTTAGCTTGGTATAGATAAGGCCATACGGTGAAATATTTCAAGCCCCGTGTGATAAAAAACAAGCTCAAAAATCATTCAAAGTAGCCTTTCAATGTACAAAAAAATGAAACTATATGAAGAAATACGATCTATGATGACCGACACAACTTTCAAGCTACAAACAAATTAAACAACGGTTATAACAGAGTTTTATGGTTAAATGAAGTCTTTTAACACAAATAGAAGGGCTCATAGTGAACCAGAAACAAAAAACACAGTAATTCATTGTCATTTGTAATTTTAATAAAAGTATTTCAAAGACGGATATCAAGCAAGTACATTAAAATAATTAAAATATAGGCATGTCAAATAAGTTTACCACTGCTACGAAACATAACTTTGTTACCTTCAATCTTGAGGAACCCTAAGAATCAATTACTAAGTCCACAACAATCACCAAGTCCAGGAAACTTGACCATAATTATTAATGAAAACCAAAACGAATATTAAAAGAGAATACAAATAAATGAGTGACAGTACAGCTTTATTCTAGGCAATGGCATCTGTAAATATATAGTTTAACTATTAGTTAATAATTGTGTAATCAAACGATGAAATATAATAGTCCAAATCTTGTTTCACCTAACATCAAGTGTTAATTCTTAATATGGTCCAAATGGAGAATCCAAACCACCAAAAACTAATGAAATTTAGTTCTAAACTGAAATGAAAATGAGAGCTATAGTAAAGTATTCCTAATGCAACAACATTTCAACACACAATTTGTCACTTTTACCTGCTCCTGCACGAACCCCATTTCCTCAGCCTCACAATCATCCAGCCTAATAAAAAAAGGCAGCTACAAAATACATCAAACAAATTGTGATCATTAGCTAGGGCCCAAAATATATTAAATCCAAATTCAGTTACCATCTACAAGAATTTCTGACTTTAAAGACATGGTAAACATCTAGGACTGAAAGGGGTAAAAGGACGAAAACTACATGGGGCGGAAGGTATATTGGTGGTGAGCGACTAAGGCCTTGTTTGGATGGTGGTTCGTCGTGATTCATTAAAATATGGTATGGTATAGTATGATATAGTACGGTATGGTTTTTTAAAAACTTATGTTTGGATAGTGACGAGGCTTGTACTGAATTGGTTAAACCAGATGATTTATTAATCAATATACATGCTTTTAAATACAAGTTGCTGCAATAACTCACTCCTTAATGAGAGGAGCATTATTAACGATATGTATAGAGATAGTGGAATATGTGTTCGCCACTTTTCTACTGATAACAAAACAAGTTCAACTACAAAGATATTCAAGTACCAAGGATGATAACAATCCTTATCAATGGCGTCAGAACAAAACTTGTTAGGGTGTTGTCAATACCAAATATCAAATAGAAAATGATGATAACTGCAAGTATACAGGTACGATGTAGTTTTAAAGATATCGATACCACATGGAAGGAGTTCGGTTCAAAAGGATCACTTCCAAACACAAAAATATAAAAATAATAATGATAATTGGGAAGGTAAAATAATGAATAGGTGACAATGATAATGCATGAACAAACTAGAGATAGTGCAAATCATATAGATATTCCCTAAGAGCAATTATAGTAGAGCAAAACATGCAAAATGGTTAGAGATCCTTCATGCACAAGATAACTTCAACAAACTCGGTTCTTGACACTCTAATATCCTTAAATTCACCGAGTAACACATGAAATGACTTTTCAAAATCTAGAGCAAACGAATTACGACGGTTATCAGAACTTGGACAACATCAATACTATGCTTAGTACGGGTCGCTTTCACATAGCCACATTTAGCAAGTTACCACTCCAAAAATGTTGGCTCATTAAACATCGTTATAATCATAGATCCAGTGATTATACACAATCTTATTGAAAGCATATAACTTGATTAGCATAAACTACTTAACATCAAATACTCAATATGACATATAGACTTATCATAAACTTTGAAATAGAAAGTATAAGTAGAAAAAAAGTTAATTTTTAAGGTATGCAAGTGAAAGCTAAAGTTGATTAAACCGTATTCACTCTTTTAATGAGAGTCCTCAATTCCCGCAATTCCTACGTCTACTTTGAATTCAGTCTCTACTTGTACATAACCTTCGTTAGGATGCTATTCCTTGTGAATATTGAACAAAAGAATGTTGAAGAATAGAAAATTTTATTGACAAGTGCTTTGCAAGTACACTTGTACAATAATCACTCGAACTTGTAAAGAAATCTAGTGAACGAAACGAAAATCAAATCATTAACACATTTTTCTCTCTAACACTTTGAACTAAGTGAAATCTATACAATTTTCACTCTTCACGTACTGTATCATATATCACTTCACACCATCATCATTCTATCATCTCTACGAAAATGGCAGGGGAGATCTCTATTTATAGAGTGTGAAAGGTAGCACTTATCCAAATGAATAGCCACATCCATTGTTGAAGAGTTGCATTATATATTTGTGATTGGATGAAGGTTTTCATCCTTATCCTCAGTTGGAAACGCACCTCTTTGTGTATATTCAGTCTCCAAAAGGTATCTTTTCATCTGGTAATTGATGGCGGTTAATCGTCTTTATCCAACGGTTGGTAGTTGAGAAGAGTTGTCCAAATCTGACATGATTCGTGATCGTGAAAAACATGTCACGCTCATGAATGTTGATTAGTAACTAACGTTAACTGAAGAAAGGCATGTCACGAGCGCGATACCTAGTTACGACCGTGATTTGTGGAATCACGAGAGATAATCACGATTGTGACATGTGTTGTTCTTCATGAATCTTCTTCGCAACTTTCTCGATCTTTGAGAACTTCAATCCTTAGCCAATTCCTTGAATTTCCATGCATCTTTTGCACCTTTTGTACTCTTTTTGCATAGAATTCCAACTTCGATCATTTTACTCCCAAGATTCACCTAGTTTCTACACTTGCATAAAAAACAACTACAAACCTCGTGAAATCTTTTATAGAAGTATAAAATGACACTAAACCAAATCATTTTATGAGTAAAAATTACCATGATAATAAGTGTAATCATACACTTATCAATATGATCCCATGAATAAAGGGATAACAAACAACTAATGAATCCCATGAATAAAGGATAATGAAACAAACATTTGACTAAGTAAATGGAACATGTGCTGATATGCCCCCTCAAGATAGGCTTTCCTTAAGGACACATATCTTGATTAAGTGAAGATGAAATGAAGAATGAGGTAGTGGTTTTGTTAGAGTATCTGCTAACTTATCAGCACCTTGAATATGGACCACTCTTACCAACCCTTGTTGAACTTAATTAAGAACAAAATGAAAGTCCACAACATTGTGCTTTATTCGACTATGGAAGATAGGGATTTTCACATAGATATGTCGCACCAACATTTTCATAATATATAACTATAACTTATTTCAATGAGATGTGAAACTCAAGTAACAAGTTTTTGACCCAAGTTAATACAGCAAGAGGAGAAGCTACCACCCAGTATTCAGCTTCGGTGGAGGATCTAGCTATAGTTCTTTACTTTTTAGATACCAGTTGATTGGTGTGTGTCCAATAAACAAGAAAATGCCTAAAGTTGTGTTAGCACGGTCCACTCAACCCGATGAGGAAATTATCCGACTACGCATCACGGGAATGACAAGAGTCGCACGCACTAGTACAAGAAGGGCCTATGGCCTCGCCACTAGGGCCTCGATCTTATTAATGACCGAGGCCATTTTGCTATATGGACTCGGTTATTAAAATACCCGAGGCCCATTAACGAGCAATGGTGATTTTAAAGATATTGGGCCTCGGTCATTTATATGACCGAGTCCAAATTCGTAATAGAATT
>CAOJBI010770560.1:0-10999 GCA_948277035.1 Euphorbia corollata
GTGGAGGAACTAATCATCTGCTGGCTGGTAAATCGCAGTCAATGATGCGCTCTCCAAGATACCACTCAACAGACTGAGGGCACTCCAGGAAAAATCGGCTATGCACAAATGGAAGAGCGCGAATCATGGCCTCTGATTAGGATACCTCGGGTCCCCAAGGTGATGTGAAGATCTGCAAGCATGAAATGTCAAGTAAAAAAAAGGTTATTACATGAACATCAGTAAGGCTACGCAGACGGGACATGGTTTGGCTACGTGAACATCAGTAGCTATTTTGCCCTTACCCAGAATCTCTCACCCGGCATTTAAATTTACAAAAATGAATTTTTATACCATAATTTCCTGGTAGAGCTGAACCAGGTGGCGACTCTGAGTTTTTAAATGAAGTTTTAAACCATGTTTTTACTTCAAATCAAATTTTGTGATGTTGTCTTCTCGCATAACAACCCAGGAGACATTTTTAGTGGAAATTTATCACAGAATATTTTTATCACGAGATTGCAAGATCGGTTTTCTACAAACCTAATGTTTTATCACATGCCTGCGCGCACGATCTCAAGATCAGGCAATTAAGCAAAACGACACGCTTTCGCGGATGGCGCCGAGCCTCATGTTGCCGGCCCCCGCGCTCACGTTCCCCCCGCCCACTCACACATGTCATACTGTCTGCATAGCCAGCCAAGAAAATAAACTTCATTTTGTCAGTCCAAGTAACATGCACATCAGGAGCACCCAACTATCATCGAAAGATGGTATTCGAGAACATGTTCTTAGATTAGCAGGCAGTATCAGGCCAGAGTTTCAGGGTCATATGAGATGAGTTGATGCCTATGGTTGGCAGGCAGATGGAAAACGTTTAGCATTCTTCCAAAATACTAAACATTGAACCTAGGAATGACAGGATTCTGGTTGAATGGGATATTCAAGATTGCACTAAACTCTTCCAGCAAGGGGAATAACTTGTTGTTTTCAAAGCAAAAAAAAAACATGGTCGATTGGGTCCCAAAAGCTGATGACAGCTTCCAATAGGTTGTGAAGGAAATGAACACCGAAGAAGGTTCTCAAATTCCAAAGGCCGCACAACTCGGGTCATTTCCAGTTGCCTTTGGATAAGCGGGCCAAGTAGGCATGAAGTTGGGTCTTAAATGAATACATGATGATTGTTGATCGTTGTTTTCTTGATGATTAACGTTTTACCATACGCAGAATGTGGGGTAACTTGCTGCAATGGCAGATTACCCCGAATCCTGTGTTTATTGTAAATGATTTAAATGTTGAAGCATTCAAGGCATTCAAAGCAGTTAAAGTCAAGAAATTGAAGAAAAACATGCAAACAGAAAATCATCCTACAAATGTATCAAATCAGGCCTGACAGTCGGCTAAAAATCTGGAAAGAGCAAGTCAAATGTTCAGAAAACATCAACTAGAGACCTACACCTAGCGTCTCTACTACTGGTCTAGAGGCGGAGAACACCAATAAGTAGAAAAAAAAGGAGGTGGAACACTAGTAGCGGAGCACCCCCCAGGACCCTCGCCTGTCCGTAGATGATGAATCTCGACATTCAGTGCTCGAATCCAATCCTGAAATATTTTCATAAATATTTTATCAGTCATTTCATGCATGCATGCATATCATAACATTCATATTATTCATGCATTTATATGCATACCGTCATGTGCAAGTTGTTCTCAAACATCATATTCTGGTAGTTGAGTATGAAATTTCCACCTAGCTCGTTTTTGGCCATTGACATCTGTACAAGCAAAATTCCATATGAAGCTTCAAGGCATGAGGAAAAATGAAAATTTAAGAACTTACATAAGCAGTGATCTCCGGAACATGAATCATTAGCATATATGGAAATGCATAGAAGTTCAGATGGAAGTAATGCCAATTGTGGTCATGCATCATTGGAGCTGGGGGCATAAGAAGTCGAAGAAGAACGGGAGCCAGTCCTATCCCCTTCCCTGTCATCCTGTTGAAAATAAAAAAGGAACAATAAAATTCCAAATCATGTCAAAAGGATAAGTAAAAGAAAAGTCAGAATTTTTACCCATCTTCTTGATGAAGAAGCCTCTCCAAAAGGAGTGGTAAAGTTATCTCCTTCCTCGCCATCATCACTATCCTCCTCCGACAAAATGTCTACAGAAGCAGGGTCCACTGGGGGCCATCCTAATAGCTGAGTTTGGTAGAACTCAGAATAAACGCCTTGTGGTCCATCAAGTGTTTGAGGAACACCATCTTCAAAAAGGGCCTCCTGGATAGGAGTAGTGTGAGGTCTAAGAACCCAGGAAGGAACTAGCGGGGGCACCAGTCTATGGCTAACAGGCAAGTCACAACCAATGATACACTCCCCGAGATACTACTCAACAGACAGGGGGCACTCCATAAAAAACCGCCTGTGCACAAATGGAAGAGCACGAGTCATAAGCTCAGTCTAAGATTCCTCGGGTCCCCAAGGTGACTGAATGATATGCAAACATGAAGTGGCAAGTTAGAAAGATTCATCATCAATGTCAAAAATGTTCAAATGCAAAAGGTTATGAAAATTACATGAGCATGAGTAAGGCTGCGCAGATAGTACACGGACTGATTCCGACCATCATCCTCCCATTTTCTGAAAAAATGGGGAAATTTTCGAAAAATAGGGATATCTCTTGCTCTTCCTAATCTCGGCTTCCTGGTAATGTTGGTAAAAAAGAACCAAATCTACAAAACGAAAGCAAAAATGTCAGATTTCGTAAAGACAACTGAAAAAGACAAAATAGAGTTAAAAAACTCTTACCCCGAGAGTGACCAAAGATCCCTTGAATTCTTTTTTCTGGTTCTTTACACATAGGTCAAGGGCCCAGTACAATTTCCCAAGTGCTGCTCTTCCCCAAGCCATCTCATTAAAATTTTCCAAGTCAATCAAGCTAGGAAGAATACTCAGATTCACCATTGAATTCCCAGTGGAAAAGAAATAATGGGTAAGCACAGCAGCTAAGAAAGCCCGAATCTTTTATCGGACAGTCAGGCCTGTAGGACGATTCTTGCTTATCCAAAATTTCATCAATCCATAACATGAAACCTGGTCGCGGCCATGAACTCCAACATAACCGATGAGCCTGTTAATTAATTCATAGTCATAAGGGAGGACTGTTAAGGCACAGTTGAATTGGATGACATTCTCATGGAAAGGCAATCCAGTTTTGGCACAAAAATCAATAGGAGTGATGGTGAACTCCCCACAATTGAGGTGAAATGTGTGGGTTGTATCAGACTACCGGCTCAAAAGGGGCGAGGCTATGGTACCTCTCAAATGAGGATAACCAAGGTTTTGGTTATACTCGACATTCCTCAAGAGAGTGCCAACAAAAGTATCATCAATAAATTCCTTAGCCTCTGCAGAAAGAGCTCTATACCAGACATGTGCCTGTTTGATACTTCCGGTGCAGTGTTTAGTTATCTAAAACAAATCATGCATTTACATTACGAAAAATAAAAAAAGAAGAAAATTTTTTTTTGGTTGGCCTTACGGAGGCAGAATACAGAAAACTGCATTCTGCCTAGTAACTGGTCGACCGACCAATTACTTGGATAGAATGCAATTTTCTGCATTCTGCCAAGCCAAGGCCGAAGCCTATTTTCTCCCAAAATCCAAAATTCTGATTTCAATTCACGTATAAAATCGACATGCAATCATTCCAACAACATCATAGCATCATTCAACACCCAATCAACATGCAAAATCATCCAAATTTACAAATTCAAATAAATCTCGATTCTAATCAATTCTAAACTCGTTTTTGACATCAAATAAGTAAATAGAATTGGTTAAGGCACTTACAAGCTTTCGAGAAAGGTGTTATCCCATTGAAAAGCTGCCGGAAGTCCCTTCACCGTCTCCGGAAGCCCATAGTAACTCCGATTCACCGAAAGTTGAAATTGTTCTCTCGAAATGATGAAGGGAATCATCATTACTTCTTCGTTAAGGTCGATGTCAAGCAGATTAGATGAAATGGGTCGCAATGGGTAGCAAATATTGTCAAGTTTGTACCACATTGAAACTCCGAAAAATCCGAGTTAAAACAGGAATAATGGAAAAAGGAGAAGTGAAATCATGATTGTAGATAGAAGATGACCGGAAGTTGGCCGGATTTTATAGAGAAATTGAAAGAGGAGAAGAAATTAGTATGACAAGGGGATACTGAACTGGTTCTGCAATTTATATTGCAGAACCAAGATCGGTAACTTACTGTATCTGACCCATCAGCCGAATCCGGCCCAAACCGACTACCCGGCAGCCCATTTCTTTGTTTATAATGTTTCATTTCAAATTAATTTTCGGTTTTAAAATCGTCAAACCTTGAATAATTTTCATTAGCATCACAAATCATGCATCAAATGTTGTATGTCACATATTAACAATAATGAAGAGGATAATCATCAATTTCATTATCCATCACATGAATCTATAACAAAAAAATACCATATGGAGCAAAGAATGTGATGCGAAATCATCTTTGACGCTATCCGGAATCAATTCATTGCAAGGGGCATCTGTGAGGATTCTCCAATAGCAGCCTTATTTGACAACCCTTTCTCTAAGATGAGAAAAGTTGATCACCACATCCGAAAGCTTTTCTCCCAGTCGAGAAGAGTTGATCATCATATCCTACAGTCCTTTCTCTCAAACGAGAAAGAACTGATTACCGCATTCGATAAATTTTCTCCCAGATGAGAAAAGTTGATACCACATCCGATAGCTTTTCTGCCAAGATGAGAAAAGTTTATCTACATCCGACAATCTTCCTCCTAGTTGAGAAGAATTGATCGCCGTATTTGATAGTACTTCCTCCCAAGTAAGAAGTATTAATCATTCCCAGTTAAAATGACCTGATCACACCTGACAGTCTCCCTCATAGTAGAAAGGATTAATCATTATATCTGTCATTATTTCTTTGCTAAGAGATAATTGATCAATACGGCTGACAGTGCCGAGCTCCCAGATGAAAAAACTGATCAACAAGGTTGACAGTACCAAGCTCCTAGATGAGAAAACTGATCAACAAGGCTTACAGTGCCAAGCTCCCAAATGAGAGAACTAATCAACGAGGCTGACAATGCCTACTCTCCGATGAGAAAATTGATCAAACAAGGTCGATATCACCATTGATAATGCTGCCTCTAAAGTGACGTTTTCATCCATTCACAATCCGGATCAGGATCCGACCCGTAGGTATAACCCATTTTCCTTTAAACTTTGTTGTTTGTTGCATTTTATTTTCTGTTGCTTTCAAATTAATTTCCGTTTTGCTTTCAAATTATTTTCTATTGTTTTTATCAAGCACAAAAATATTTCAAAAATACATTCTCATTCACAAAAATATTCAAAAAACGAATTCTCATGCACAAAAAAAATACAAAAATATCAAAAAGTTCTGTTTTTTTTGTAAAATATATTTTCTTATAAAATATGTTTCTATTGCATTTTTAAGTCGAAGGGGCAAAATATGTCATTCTAAAATAAGTCGATTTAAACAAATATTAACTCATTTACACATGCATCTTTTTCCCCAGCTGTTTCGTGTATATACAATTTTTGACTTTCAAAATTTATATACACGAGGGAAAACTGTTAGCACGATCCGTAAAGACCCGATGAGGAAAAATATACCCAGTTCGAATCCAATTTAAGTTTAGGGTTTACGGGAGTAAAAAAAGGAACTGAATCGTACTTGTTTTAAATTCGATTTCAAAAATTTGAAAAATCACTATCTGCAAACACCAAAAAATTCCAGTCCGGACCAAGTACAGAGCCGTCCGATTTGGGCTGAATCAGAGTCCAGAAAGTTAGGTCAAAATCAGACAAAAAGACTTAGAAAAATGCGAGGTAAGCACCCGTATCACCGGGCACTTACCTAATGGAATGATATGTGTCATTCCACCAAGTAAATGGCCTATAGGCTATTTACTGATTTGGTGGGCTATAAATAGCCCACCATGGGGGGTGGGGAATTTGTAAAAAAAAATGTTTTCTATTCCGTCTCAATTTCAAACGTGTTTCTATCGTTGTTGTGATTTTCAAATCAAGTTTTAAACTTAATTGTCGGTCAATACCAAGTTTTCAAAACTAGATTTTCGATTTTCTAAAACCAAGCTACTTTCGGTTACATTCGAACAGGATTTCGTCAACTTTTCAAAAGTACTTGCTGTAGCACCAAAAGGCTTTTAAAGTTCGTTTTCTCATCTCGATTTTCACAAGCTGTCACTTTTCTCCAGAAAAAAAATTACTTTCACGTTTTTAACTCTTATCAGTTCCTAACTAGCTCCCAGACGAACTTGGACTACACGGAACCGACAAAAGGGTAAGCTAAGGGTAACTCCAACCTTTTCAACATTTTCTTTCAAATTTCATCTCTAATACTTCATCTTCATTTCATATATATATATATATATATTCATTTATTAACTTTTTACCATACTATGGGATTTTCATCTCATTTTCGTGGTGAAATTTATTCAGTTGTTTATTGCTTGTTCTTTATATTCACTATGACAAATGGCAGATCATTAACCGACTTACTGATTTACTGACTGACGTAAAAAAATTATTTACTGTGGTAAAATTCCCTATAAATGTGGGAAACTGTTGCATAATGAACCTAACTCATTTACTTTTCAGTATTTACTTTACAGTAATTTACTTGCAGTAATTTATTTACAATAATTTACTTTTCAGTATTTACTTACTACTGCAATCACCACATTCAGTTGGCGGATTCGCCACATCTCGTAATGGATTTTCTTTTTATTACTTTACAGTAATTTACTTTTCAGTATTTACTTAAAATAATTTACTTACTGCTGCAATCACTACATTCAGTTGGCGGATTCACCACGTCTCGTGGTGGATTTTCTTTTTATTTACTTACAGTAATTTACTTTTAAGTATTTACTTACAATATTTACTTTTCAGTACTATTCACAATATTTTGTTAGCGGACTCGCTACGCTATGTGGTGGTTTTAATTTATTATTTACTTTTCAGTAATTATTTACCCGCACAATTCACCATAATCTGTTAACGGATTCGTGACATTTTGTGGTGGTTTATTTTATTGTAATTTGTTGTAATAAAAGCCAAAATTCCCAAACACTGGGAAAGAGCTTACTAACACTTTAAATACTGCAACTAACTTTTAATTATTGCAACTAACCCGCTGACGTATATAAACTGTCATTTTCTAACGTTTGTTCATCAATGCAGGGAATTAATTATAATATTTCTTTACCAATTTATTTTCAATGTAAAAAATAAAATTGAACCTAGGAAAGTGTTTTCTCATTTTGAAAAAAATTTATGGAACATCCTATATCTTGAATCAACGGTAAAAAGTAACTATTTTGTCTGTATCCAGAATCTCTCTCGGTATTTTAATTTGTAAAAATGAATTTTTATACCATAATTTCCTGGTAGAGCTGAACCAGGTGGCGACTCTGAGTTTTAAAAATAAAATGACATTTTAAACTTTGTTTTCATTTCAAACCAAAAGCTGTGATGATGTCTCCTCACATAAAAACCCAAGAGACATTTTCAGTGGAAATTTATTACAGAATATTTTTACCACGAACTTGCAAATGATTTCGCAATCGGTTCTCCGCGAACCAAATATCGTCACAAGACCACGAGCACGATCTCAGGATTAGACACTTTTTCAAATCATAGCTCCTTAAGGCAAGCGCCCCCGCGGCCGCCTCGGCGATCCCCCGCCCGCTCACAGCGGGTAAGGCTCTACCCATACCCGCCCCAAGTTTCTAACCTGGCGGTGAAATTTCCCCATTTCCATCCTCGTGGGTGAATATTTTCGGTTTTAATCCCAACATCCATCTGTTTGGTTGCTTCGATTTTCGGGTATTCCCTGCTCCGTTGACATCCTTACTTTCAAATCTAATACTTCCATTTCTTATCATTTCTCTTCACTTTCGCATTTCAACTTCTCTTTAAACAAGTTTTAGCGATCTTTTTTTCTTTTCTTTTTTTGAAAGGAGAAGGCCTTGATAGACGAGCCCTAACACGAGCATCCCAACAAAGTTGGCACCCCAAAAGCTAGGAATCTAAAAAGACCCGAATAAATAAAAGCACTCTCGAGGCGAGAATGATCAAAAGAGGTTACATTCTAAAAGTATCGCAAGGAGTTGAAAAAATCCGAAGCTACGCATTGTAAATGCTTATTTTTACATTTAAAATAAAAACAACACCGATGGACACAAGCCGTAACGATATCCTCCAAACAATCTAAGTCGTTGAACATCTTATTGTTTCTTCTTTTCCAAATGCTTCACGAGATGAACAACACTATAATCTTTTACCAACGTCATGATAAATGCCTTGTTTGAAAAGAGATAAAACACTTCCAAGAATGAAAACGAACAATAAGGAATAACAAAAGAAAATCACTCCATATCCATTGCATGCTCTAAGGATTCAATATCAATACAAAATGGGCATTCCACCTCTTGATCAAGAAACAAATTCGTAGGAAGCCTTCCATGTAAAAGGATCCAACCAAAGAAAATAACTTTAGGATATGAATACTCGATTTTTCAGCTCGGAAATTCAGTCAAAAGACACAAAGCAGCTCCGGTAAAAGTCTCTGAAAGTATGCCAATATACCACTCAAAACGTCCGCAACGAAACGAGGATCGCGGAAAACTTCTCGAAATCTTTTTTGGAGGTCTGAAACTCCTAGAAATTGTAAAAATGTGAGAAACTATACAGAATAGGCAGCAGCAGCCAGCGACCAGTCACCAGAACCGGTGACGGCGACCAGTCGCCATCTCCAGCGACCAGTCACCGGAAAATTTGATTTTGCCCCTAAAAACCTAATTTTTACCTATATAAAGGCCCTTTGCCTCAGTATTATGGGTCCCAGACTATTCGGAGCATTAATCTTCTTCTCTCTAAGTCCTTATTCGATCTTTTCGAAGCTTTCTGTCTGTCGATTCGAGTCTTTATTTTTTTAATTGCATTGAAGTGCTGCACGATTAAATTTTAACTTAAAATAAAATTTAATTGAGTTACTCTGGATTTGAGAAGTGGTACAAAGGCGAACAAGGTATGATTCTCTATCCCTTTCATCTACATTCACTTCATCTCCATTCCTAAAGGAATATTCTTTTCACCAAAATTGGTCAATTAAGGGAATCCTAAATTGGGATTAAATAATCAATCAATCTCTCGGCATAAAGCCATCCAACATGGAATTAAACCCTAATATGGATTTAGGTAAACCCACAATCAATCAATTTTTCGACATAGAGTCGTTCCTTTTCAACTAAACCCTAAAATGGATTTAGGTGCATTCATAAGCCTTCAAAGGAAGCATCCAGACTTGAAATCTATAAACTAATTTGGTAAAATAAACCCAACTCGGCTAAAATAGCATTCATTCATGCATAAAGCATCCTTTGCCTTTCAATAGGCATTCTCTCGAACTACATTGACTTTGATTTCCATATTCAACATGGGATATGTAAGTCAATCTGTAATTAATTATGGATTCCAAGTCAAATAACCAAAAAGCCTCTTCTCACCTGCTTTACATTTAGTCCAAGCATAAATCATGACATGTTCCCCGAACCCATCTCTGGTTTACTTTTTTAGGGTTTTCTTAATTGACCTGTAAAAATTTAATTAAGTGGCGACTCCATAACATCCAGGCTTCATTAGAGGTCTATCTTGGTACAAAACCGGTGAACCTGTTTCACAATTTGGTGACTCCGCTGGGGACTCCTTGTCTCAAGTGGAACACTTTTGATTTATTTGGACTACTAACAAATTTTTGCAGGTTACCTTTGCTTAAACCAAACATTTTCTTATTGATGATGCTTTGGTTTGGAATACACTTAAACCGAATAAATTGGACTAAAATAAATTTAATCGGGCATTGTTTGATTAATGTGAGAATCTTTTTCTCGTCGAAGGGATGTTTTTCAAATGAATTTTCTTCTCTCTCTATGTCTCAAAGTTCTGAGTCTGGATAGCAAGTAGCACTTGATCGGCAGGTCTTTTTGATTATGTCGGCAGACAACGAAAGTGTCCTCCCTGTTACCACAAACCAATCCAATCTTTTTGAAATTGGCCCATGATGAAACACGTACTGTTGGACCCACGCAGAACTCATTGTTCCACATGTGGTTAGGTATCTCGTTGCTGAAGGTTCAAGGGTCCCTATAATCCTTCTCTATTTCTCACGAGTTTAAAACCTTTCCCAATAGGACAGTAACCCGAATGTGTGAACATAACATTGAAACTTTTTTTATATGCATTCATACATGAAGCATCCATGAAGCATACACGTCATGATCATGCTTAAACTAAACGAAATAATGAACTTCTGACATTATGAATCCTTCATGCATAGGACCATGCCCTGGGCCGTAATCATTTAACAGCTCAACCCTTGCAGGTTTACATCAAGCAAACACACAAGAAGACTACAGCTCGATCCACACCACCAACTCATCTGACTACAATGGCCTCACTAGATGACATCCGTGAACTCTTGGAGAAACAAGCCGTTGACTTTGAAACAAAGATGGCCAATGCCTTAGCTGCTCAAGAGGCTAGGCTAACTACTAAGTTCGAGATCGACAAGGGAAAAGGTCCGATTCCCATTGATGTTGAAGAAGATGGGTCAAGTAACGAGACCAATCTTGAAACTCAAAAGATGAAGGAGAGGCTCGAGATGTTGGAGAAATCTCTGGCTGCTATAAAAACCCATAAGGATGGGGTGGACCTCGATTCATTATGGTTGTTCCCCAAAGAAAGACTACCTCCAAAATTTCATATGCCAAGCATGGACAAGTTTGATGGGACTACTTGTCCCAAAACTCATCTAAAGATGTATGTGGGCGCTCTCAACCCGCATGGTTTGGACAGTGAGCTCCTTGCTCAACTGTTTCAATAATCACTCACTAGAGCGGCTCTGAAATGGTTCATGAGCCTTGATT
>CAOJBI010771709.1:0-11522 GCA_948277035.1 Euphorbia corollata
TTTTATAACTAATGAAGCTGGAAAATTAATCACTAGTACAAAAAGGGCTTGTTGGGACGGTTCTATTTGAATTAACTCTATCTCACCAGGAACAATTCCTTCCTCAACGGCAGCCTTAGTGGCATTCAAAGCATCAGTAACTCTATCTTTCTTCTCACCAACTTCAGCTTCACTAGCTCCACCAATCTAAAGTAGAAAAAATTTTATAACATTCAGATTATATTATGAAAGATGCAGTAGATATTATTAGACTGCTAGTAAAATTAAACTAACATTTAGAACTGCCACACCACCAGAAAGCTTTGCGAGGCGCTCTTGCAACTTTACCTTATCATAATCAGATGTACTTGATTTTATTGCAGATCTTAACTGTAATCATGGGTCAGAATTCAATTATCTGCAAATACAACTAGAAGTTCAAAATGTTTTACTATTGTGATCAAGGAGAAACCGAAACCTATTCACATCTTTGTTCAATAGCAAAAAATATGCAAAGTTTATAGAGATAAAATTGATTGAAACCCACCTCACCACTGGTGAGAAAATCGAGGTCTTGGATACTAGGTTTCCTATTTTCTCCAAATCCTGGCGCTTTAATGGCACAGACCTTCAATACTATGAGCTTGAGGTTTATACAAATATATGGTCAACGCACTGAAAAGTAAATACATAATTATTGTCAAGACATTGTATTATCAATTCTTTTCACTTTAAGAACTGAACTTCCAAATATGGACTACTAGATAACGGACAAATCAATGTACATAAACTGCCGACAAGAGTTATGGCCCCCACAAGGAAAAGCATAATTTAGTTTGAGACTACACATTTTGATAACTGTATTGTCCCTTTTCTATAGAGAAAGTACAAGTATTAAAAAAACCGTTAAAAAAACTCTCTTTTTCTCCTCTCTCTCTCTGTCTCGCTACGCTGTAATTTTCTTTCTACCTAAAAGAACAAATATGATATCAAATGCACAAGTCTGACTTTTGAATTTATTTCTTGTAATTTGTTTTGCCGATTTTTTTTGCTATTATACTTAACGTCTCACTCTCCTCTTCTAGTATCTTTTGGGGACCTAAGATACTTGAATTTTTAATTTCAAACATTCACACTAACGAGTCACAAAGAAAAGTATGACAACCAAACCTAGATTGCAATGACCAAAAAAAGAACAAATTGCATGCCAAAATAATATACCTTATCCAGTTTATTTCTAACTTAGAAAGCAAAAGAACTAGCCAAGGAGAAGGAAAATGTCAAAAAATGGGAAAACACAAACAAAAGCATATGAATGAACAACAATGTTCAACTTTCATCTGCTCTACGTGTGCCATGAAACCAAATTCCAAGTTGCAAACCGCTTTAAAGCAAGAATCTCCCTAACTGAACTGAATAACTTTAACTAGCAGGCATCTAGTAGAAATTGGGCACGAGTTCATAAATTAGGGATAGGTGAAAGAGCGAGATAATAGCAGAGGCCGAAGACCAACATTAGCTGAGTCATCTCGAAATGATACCCTAAGGCAACCCAACCTCACTTTACTGGATTTGGATCCATCAAGATCAGTTTTCTTATGGACAATATAGGTGATCCATAGTACAAGAAAACAAATAAAGGGGATGTTTCTCCAAACTCCCCTTTTTAACTTATTTCTTAAAAGATACTTGTAAGAAAGAAGATTTTAACTTAAAGTCAGATCAGGCAATGAAGTGTTTCTGATTACTTTTTTTTTAACTTAAAAGTTAAAAAATAAGACAAGTTAAAAGTAAGTTATACTTTTCAAAAAAGTCTTATAGTCAATAAGAAGTTTGGAGAAACCTAAACACAATCACAGAGGAACAAGATTCAGTAAAAACATTTGACAAATCAGATTTTGGTTGAACTTGAGGGCGGAGTCTTGACCAAATCATGGTCAGAGGTAAAATATGAAAAAGGAATCAATAAATTACTGAGAAAGGGAGAGGAAAAGTTGGTGAGAGGATTTTGTATGCAATTTTATGTTTTTATCATTTGAACAAAGAAAAAGGGCATGAAAACAAATACTCCCTCCCCTACCAAGTGATTGTCATTTTACTCAAAATTTTATTTCCACTTTTGTTTATCATTTTAAAATAATCAATGCAACATTCAACACTTTTTTCTTAATTTGTCCTCGTATTATTTACGAAAGAGATCAAGTATAAATGAAGTTATAAGGTTATAATCAAGAAGAAAGAAAATTTTATAATAAAGTAAAAGGGAAAATTACTCATTTTAATAGTGTAATAGATGTTTTATCGGTTTTGATAACAATCCTAGAATGACAAACAAAAGGAACCAGAGGAACTATGAAAGATATCTGTAAAATCATGAAAACTGGAGGTCCCATATTACTATATCGGATATCATAGTGAAGGCCTTAATTTCACAGTCTGAAAGTGAACATCCTACTGAAGCAAGCAGAAAAACTGATGATCTCAATCAAGAAAACCAGAAATAGTTCGGTACAGATTGCCCTTATTCAATTAAAGAGACCATGTTGCATGCTTCAAACAATAATTCGATTGTTTTATTTGGTTCATAATTTAATCAGCAGTCAACTAACAAAAGGTCTAGCAGAAAAATTCAGAGTAACCATAAGTAAAAGCATGAATGTATTAAGCCATACCTTGTCAGCATCCGATATGGCTCCCGGAGGTCTTTGGTGACTAGATCATCAATTAAGGTGCCTATATAACTACTTTCCCTCTCAAGAACAATGAGAGGTTTACCAGCTGAATGTCTCGCACCATTGATACCAGAGATAATGCCCTGCAGAAATTGAAAGGATAAAGGTATGGTTAGAATCTTGATCGTAAATTTAGGAACAGCCATAACTGTTTCTTAAGCTTTTCTTTCTCACTGGGGGTTATATGTCACATCTTATATGCTTTTCAATTTCGGAGAAAAATATTGAGATAAAAAGAAAATCCCTTTTCCGCAATTTTTTTTAGCAAAGAAGATTCATCCTTCTGTCCACCAGCAAACGCACCTGTATATCTATTTTAGTAATAACTTCAAACAACCAGGTTAATTTTTTCCTTATCTCAAATCCTTCCAAAATGTTATGCAAAATCTTGCAGCGTTTATTTATATAATGACTAGAATGAAAGAGAGAATCTGAACTTCACAACAGGATTTTTCACTTATATGCCCAGGAATTGAATTCTAAGAAGCACGGAAACTCCTAAACATTAACGTTTCCCGTTTCCGTGTTAGAAACCTGAAATCACGTTATATTTGGTGTTCCCAGTGTGCGTTTCCGCAGCGGAAACGTTTCCGTTCCCATTTCCATGCTACCTAGATTGCATTACATAGAATTGCCTCATAAAAGAATCAACAAGCAGTGTTGCTACTGAAAATGAATTAGAAAGCATTGAAAGCATGTTTATCCATGCATAGCTACACTATTAAAATCTAGTAATACTACAATTTATTTTCCAAAATAATAAAATTTCTTGAGTAATTGAAACTCAGTTGTTAACTTTCAATTGGCGTTTTCTTGATCATCAAGGAATCCTAGTACTTCCTATGGAAAAAAAGAGAAGGACAACGATAACACCCTAAACCTGGAAGCATTGGAACTAACAACATTGCATAAATACATAAATCCGGTAGACCGACCAGTATTGCAAATCTGCAAATTCAAAACTATTCAACTATTTTTAGCAGTACGCACCACAAAACCTCATAACACCATCTTGATATGGATCCTGACTTGCTAACAAACAAAATTCCAGCAAAAAAGAACACTAGAATCAAGGATAAATATTTGCATTTGTCAATAATAAGTATATCATATACTCTCATTCTGACACAATATGGAACTAAAGACATTCCTAACAGACTGTGACATGGAATAACAACCTAAAAAGCAATGACTTCATTGTACCCTTCCATTAAGTCAAGTTAAACCAACAACTAGACCTACCCACAAGTGCGAGAATAGACAACACCATATTTGAAAGATAAATCAAACCCTATAGAAATACTCACCTGTGCTGCAGCCTCTTCATAGCCTGTTGTCCCATTTATTTGACCTGAAAAGAAAAGCCCTTCAACCTTCTTTGTCATGAGAGTTCTAGAGCACTGATGTGCAGGTAGGAAATCATACTCCACCGCATATGCAGGCCTTAGCATTGAACAGTTTTCAAGTCCAGGCAAAGTTCTCAATAGTGGTAACTGTAATCTCTCAGGTAAACCAGTTGAGAACCCCTACAAGAAAACAGGGTCCCAATAAAGAGAATTAATAAAGTAGTTAACTATGCTACATAAAAATGAGAATTACTCATTAAGGACCATTACATAATGGTGTAGAACACATGAAATGAACAAATAAAGGCCTTGGGTCTAGAGCTTCAAAGGAAATAAAATTACTCAAGCATCAAAGAAATAGATCGCGGCCATGACCATGACCAATGACAAAAAACCCAAACTGAAAAAGAAAAACAATAAAATCATAATCATGACATTACCAAGATTACAAATCCCAAACTAAGAGCATTTAACTGTTACGCTTGCACCAAATACAACTTGAGCATCCGAACTTTCTTGTGCAGTCGGGCCCCTAAACTTTAAGTTCGTTCCAAAACATTATGATGAAAAATAGTCAAGTCCTTAAGAAGTTCCAATTCATAAATATCAAAGGTTAAACATAACAAATTTGAAGTTGACGGCTGCAAAAAGCGCATCAAGCTTAAAGGCCCAATTAAATAATATGATGTTGAGAGGCTTAATAGCACAAAAACACACTGAGCTTAAAGATGTTTTCCACTAAGGCTATATCAAAGAAGACATAGAAAAAGCAACATTGTTGAAATATAAATTACATGAATAATTCCTAACCAGAACAAACAAATCAACCAAAGATTTTAGATGCGAGGTGAATAGATATTCCTTGATATGAATTCAACAATATTTAGAAGTTTAGAACTCCTCTAGAGTTGGACTCTTCCATATTAGTATCCCACCAATTGAACTATTCAATTCAACTGAATACAAATGTTCAGAAAAATGACGAAAAAAATACTTAAATCACTAATTACTTTTTCGAAATAATATATCTAAAATGCAAAGAAAGCAGGGCAGCTTGCAAGGCCTTAAGAAACTCCATCACAATTTACAACAACAAATTCATGTCAAGAATATTCACCTATAAGTCTCTAAGTCATTAAACAAATTTGGACTTCCAAAAGTCACAAGCAAGATGCTGCAAAACAATTCATATCATTTTATATAGGGTAAATAATTATAGCATCCCTGAATTTTGACCAAATACATTAGTACGTCCCTCTGTTCTACAAATATATTTCATCGCTCCATGAGTATAGCCTTTATCATAAAATGACATCCTTGTATTTTTTTGTTCTCTATTTTTGTATCAAATTTCTTAACATATTATATGCTTATGGACAATATTAGTTATATACATCATATCTTAGTATGTTACGGATTCTAATTGCTCTAGAAAGGTTTTATGTGTTACCACTTATTCTAGTGCAATTTATACTTTGAAAGCTATAAAAATGTTTATAATTTGTCAAAAACTATTTTTATGATTGTAAACCCCATAAAACTAAAATAGTAAGACTAAATATACCAACAATGGCAACAAATATATATTATATTAACAATTTTGATAGAAAAACACATAGGGAGGTATTAGTTGGACAAGGTAAAAAATGTACGGAAGTGAAACTTATTTTCTAAAACATGGGGAGGTGCTAGCGGATTTTTTCAAAAGTCAGGCTGTTTCCCTTATATTTAATTAATCTGAGCATAATAACCTTGTTTGCTACAGCATCAATTACTTGTAAGAAATAACTAAGTAACACATGATGAATTGGCGGAGGAGTACTTCTAAAATAGAATAAATATTCAGCGACTTTCAGATAGTACATGTTACATTACTGTCACTTTCTGTTATTGTCTCATCTTCAAGTACAAAGAGATAGATTAATGCACTATACCTGCACATATAGTTCAGGCACATTTCTACCCTCTGGTTCAAGAAAAATTTGATGTGATTCTTTATCTTGAAATCTCACAATCTGTAAATAAAAGATGACCCAACAACAAAAAGTTAAAGAACTTCAGCTGTATCTAGCTCACTGCTACAAAACAAATTGCAGGATCAACAAAAAAAAATTTCCATCTATTATGGTGGTAGCACAATCATTAAAAACTGTTAATACTAATTTAGCTATTAAGATGAACTAATAATTCGTCCTTGGAGAGCAAAGTAGAGAAGTGCAGCACCCTAGATAGGAAATAATTAAAACTCTTTGACATAAGTCGTTTCCTCTGTTCTCCGCTTCTCCATAGAATGAGAGCTTGATGAGTGATATAATGTGTTATTGATACAATAGGATTCGTTCGTTTTAATTCTATTGTAATGACAAAACCTTGATAAAGCCTTCACAAACAAGCTTTTGCTTTTAGGTGGGTTAATTTTTTTATATTTTCAACAATGTGATGTTGAAATTTAAACTCGCCCTCTGGGTAATTCTGGGGCAGGTAGGCAATGCCCAAATTTTTATATGGCTACGCAGTGAATCCTGTCGACAGCATAGAAACGACCAGAACTGTATTGGTTGAGAATTGTTCTAATTGAACAAAAAATTGGATGCAGAGAAAATGTGGAAGTTACATAATCATTGTATACAAAACACAGCCATCTTTGAGTCTTGTCCTTCAAGAACTTAAGAAAGCAACTTCTAAGAGTATTATTCATGAATTACACATAGAACCCCTACTTTCTTAGTCTTAATTGTATTTACACTTTCTTTATTAATATACTATAGGTAGGATAGGATGATACACCATTTCATCCTACCTGTACTTGTTCAATTTTTTAAATACCAAAGGCACGACTAAGTTGATAATCCAAGATACAAGATATCACAGGCACAAGCCCGAGGTCAATCCATTGATGTGAACAACTACACCAATTTCAAATTTATTCTCATGAGTAATTATGCAAATTTGATAACTCAAAAGGATGTGATTAAGATGCTTTCCAAATAATTATAAGCCTAATCAACAAATCTAAAGTTAATGATATTACACATGAATTACTAGGTGTACCTTGTCTTCAATTGAAGGACAGTATCGAGGCCCCTTTGCTTCAATCCACCCTCCATAAGTGGGTGTTTCATGCAAATTATCTTTTATAAGCTGATGAGTTATTTCTGTAGTGCGCGTAAGGTAGCAACACATTTGTTCCCTTTCAATGTGAACATCAGGATCAAAACTGAACCACCTGACCTATGTTCCATCCATTCAAAAACAGACACAATTGTAAATGAATGCTAAACAACAGAAAACACAAAATATTTACAGGGTGCTTACCTAAACAAGCAAAGACCTAAACCTTTTACACGATATACCTTTCAAGTGATTGCGTGAGAAATTTATGTAACAGCATTGATATGATATGGCAGTGACATTCAACTCAAGTGAACATTGCGTTGCTTAAGGGCAAGTTCACTATTGAGTGAATAAGCTAAAACGAGGAAGAAAACTCATTTCTAAAAGTAAGGGTTGTGTGTAGGATTGTAGTCAGAGATTAAAAAAAAGGCTATCTATGATCTTCAACTTTTAAGATGAAACGAAGAATCTTTTTAATCTTAAATATAACAAAATATAGAAATGAGATTAATCGGAAGGACCTCTTGATCCCCAAGTTGAGGTTCCAATGCAGAAAAATTTACTGTACGAATGTCCACACGAGCTGGAGTTCCAGTTTTTAACCTATCAGTTTCAAATCCAAGGTGTTGCAAGTTCTCAGTGAGCCCTTGTGAAGCTGATTCGCCAGCCCTTCCAGCAGGCATAGAAGTTCGACCAACCCAAATTTTACCGCTCATAAAAGTTCCAGTGGTTAGAATTACTGAACGAGCATAAAAATTCATCCCAAAGAAAGTGCAAACGCCTGCCACATTATCATTCTTCCCTAGTAAAATATCTGTTACCATAGCCTCCCTGATCGAAAGGTTCGGTGTACTGGAAAATTATATTAAAAAATCACTGATCAGAAGATAGCTACTTAAATCCAAAACTAAAATGAAAAATTATAAACATTACTCGAAGTAAGAATGAAGTAAAAGCATTTGAGTGAACACTCAAACCTGCTGAACAAAATACTTGCATATAATTGATTGTAAAGACTTAGTAATGACAAATATATTTGAATCACAAATTTATCTCTTTCTCCACTGCACTCAACATATATTTGCATATAATTGATGCTATAATAGAAAATAACTGGAGATAGGGAATATTTATAACTCATTTGATTGTAAAGACTTGGTAATGACAAATATATCAAGCCCCAACACTGCCCACCTCCTTAAGATTAAATGTAAACTCGAAGGCTGATTTGTGAGAAACCTATGTTCTATACAGAATTGACAGTCATCTAGCTCTGTATTCTCTCTAGCATGGTCCACTAACCTCGTGAGGAACATACTCTGAAGATTCATTCAAATCATAAAAAGCAGTTAGATTCTTCGCTCAAATGACATTGTCATGCAGATCTATGTTTGCATAATTAGCACAATATCTTCATTCAGATCTGTCTATCACTCCATCGATACAGATATCTCAATCTCTTCTACGTCTAACAAAAACAAGAGCATGCTTCAGTATCTGAAACAGTAACAGCATAGCAACACCTGTTTTCTCTCTCTTTATCTTCTACATAAAATCACTTAAATTGCAAGAGCATTTAACAGTATAACCACTGGATGAGCAGCTGTTTATGTACTAAACTTGTTGAGCTGAACTTCATATTTCAAGCAAAACAAACGAAAGCATTATGCTTTTCAACTTAGCTTAAATGTATTTCTCTGTAAAAATTATCATTGGAGGTATGCATCTAGACCAAAAATACCTCTTCATTAGAGTCAAATACATAAACTTCAAAAGACCCTTTCAAAGATATGAATTTATATTACTATGTGCAAGTCCGATCAAAGCAATTATATGGGTACATGGCAGAATGATAAGACTATATTTATTAAATTAACGAAAAAATTATATTTGCTAACTCACTTCTCCACAATCTTTTTCATTTCCATAGCGTATTCTCTTTTGTCAGTTTGAGCACGCAAAGCTCGAACAGCGGGACCTCTTGACATGTTCAGCACACGCTTTTGCAAATAGCACCTTGAAGAGAAACAGGAAACACTCTCTTAATTAGTTCATTTCTAAACATATGAATATATACATGATATAGGTATCTATACCCATTCTTCTCTACTCATCTCCATGACTCAACTTGCAAATAATACAGATGACAACTAATCTAATAATACAATGACAGTAATAACACACCTAAAGCACAAGTTGAACATGATATATAAAGGTTCTATTTATAATCATTATACCCTATGCTACTATATATTCATCATGTTAGCAAACAGCAGGGTCATATTGAAGACCTCAGGCAACCAGAGGTTGATAACATAACACTTGCATCCATAGATTTGTCCAACCATTAATCATTGTCCAATTAAATGCAGACCAAACCTTGTGAACTATAATTTCCAGATACAACTACAAACTAATTGGTTCGCGCTTTGCATAGTAAGCATAGTAAGCGCAAAGCGCACTCAAAGCACTAGGTTCTCGCTTCTCACTTTTACACAAAACGCAAAAAAAACAATCACTTAGGAATGAACAAGCGCATAATTCCTAATTAATTAAGTATATTAGGTTTCTATGACTTTCAATCATAGTAGCCGAGAGAGCAAAGTGCTAGGGTCTCGCTGCTCACTTTTACACAAAACGTAAAAAAAAAAACGATCACTCAGGAATGAAAAAGCGCATTATTATAAATTCATCCAAAATGTTATAGGTTTATAAAATTTATAAAATATAGCCATATAAATATTAAAAATATTGCATATCATAATAGTCCATAACAAAAATACAAGTAATCAAAATCCAAAAATATTGAAATCTAACCCTATGCGCTTTTCCTTTTCAAAGCGTGCGCTTTTTGCACCCCTGCGCTTTGTGTTCAACCGAAGCGCAGATGGTGCGCTTCGCTTCGCTTTTGTGCTCGCTTTTGACTACTATGCTTTCAATAATATATGCATTTAGATTTATGAAACATTTATAATTTAAATTAAATTTAAGTTGATGTAAATACATGATAAAGGCTATTATGTAGGGAATATATACATAGAAGAAATATTCAAGTATAAGTTAACTAATCCACATAGAGGGAAAAAAAGTAATACACAATTTTAGTGAATTATTTCAGAATATAAATAAGTTTAGTTAAATTAAATGAACTTCTAAACAATATTTTTTTTGTAAAATGAACAGTATAATGTCACATGTGATTTGAGCCTGCAACTTTATTGGTTAAGGGAGCCAAGTTTTGTTACTTTTAGTACGAATATTCTCTGAGTTCAGCCCATACTCTTTGTAATCCGGTTTATAATTATTAGGGCAGTGATACTAACTTATGTGCAATTTTATTAATTATTAGGTAGCATCTTTTGGCACATGTTGTTAGCATCTTTATATTAATAGCTTAAGATTGTCTACCGCATTTATCCCTACTCTCCCCACTTATTCTTACCCCTGCCTAGAAGATTGCTAATTTCCCTTGTTTTCGTCAGTCATTTCTTCCTCGCATCGCACAGTGTTTCTTCAATATGAATAATAACACAGAAGCTTTTTCCTTCTAATCATTTCAAGTTCACTTCAGCCATATGTAAGCATGATTCTTTTATGAATAATAACATAGAAGACTCTTGCCTTCTAATGGTTTCAACTTCTCTTCAGCCATATGTGATCTTCTCTGCTTCTTTTCTATTCATTTCTTCATCTCCATCTAATTTCTATCGTCGCAAACTGATATGAAATCAGAAAAAGGGAGGGGCTTACTAATTTTATATAGGAGTTTAAAGCTTCTTTTCTATTCATTTCTTCATCTCTCTGTCTAAGTGTAAAGTTCTTTACACTTTCATTATGGCTAAAGTGAACTTGAAACCATTAGAAGGTCAGTTTACTAAGATTCAGTATGGTTAATGGCAGTTGCTGTAAGATAACCAGCAAATGTAGGAGATAACAGAGAAAGTTCAGCTTAATAGCTTAGATCCTCAAGCTAAGGTACTTTTAGTTTAAAGAAAGTAACTAACATAATGTATCAAGGAAGCATAAAACTCAGTTCCAGCGCCTTGGAGCGCCTAGCCAGCGTCTGGCGCACAGAGGCGCGCGGCTAGGCAACATAGAGCGCCTAGCATGGCTTAGGGATCCAGGGCTAGCACCCTAAGCGCCTCAGGGGCACCCGTGACAACACTGTAGCATATATCCACACACTTTTGACTGCTCATTGAAAGTTCGCCGATAAACTCAACTCTGGTTAACAACAGCAATCCGAGTCCTAGACTCCTAATTCTATCTCACAACTACTCTAAAAGTTCTCAAGGTCGTTTGCAATTAATTCCGTCCAAAAAATTCAGCTATGATTTTGCCCCGCAAGAGA
>CAOJBI010771835.1:0-13199 GCA_948277035.1 Euphorbia corollata
AGTGCTTCGTGTTCAGTGATTTAAGAAATGTAAGTGTGTATAATCATGATCTTTAAGAAAAACATTGTAAACTTCTGACATTATTTGTAACGTGTATAATTTGTTTGTGTGAATGAAATTGTTAGAAATACGTCTATTGTAGAATACTTGTTCATTTATAATACGCTCTTTTCGTTTGTAATGTAATTGACATGCTCTTCGCTTGTATATCATGACTTGAGCTTATGCATTGTCACGAACAATAATACAATATGAGTTCTGTAGTGTTTGGTTCATTTGTTTAATGAATATTTTAAATTATTTATACAATAACAAAGTGTTGTTTTGAGAATTTGATATTATTCACTAACAAAATAACCAATGAATACAGTTTCCTTTTGAAATAGCACCTATGCATATGCTTGGAATTTCAAAGAGACATTTTTCCAGAACCACTAAAATTTCAATAGCCACAAGAAGGCATATGTAAATGAATATGGCTTTCTTTATGAAAGCCAGAAACAATTAAACAAGCCATTAAGTAAACGAATTAGGATTGAAAAGAGAATGTAGAACCTTTTAATGTAGTATGAGCTCAAAGTCCATCAAAAACCGAAAATTGGTATCACTCGTTGATAGGCAACCAACAAAACCAAAAATTACTCCCGCATCTCTATCAAAACATATTAGGCTTAGCTACCGTATACCTTTTCTATATATGTATATGTACACGAGATTATCCCCTCCAAACAACAGGAGAACAAAACCAACAATGCCACTCTTTCTGTGCTTGCTCTTCTCGACTGAAACCATTTTCAACATGGCATGTATGTAATCCAACCAAGTATTTTGAATCTGTATAGATGCTGCTATTTAACTTGAGTCAACTGCAAACTTTCAGGAACACACTATGGAAGAGACTGTAAAAGAATACGGGAAAGTGTTGGCATAGACAAAGGAGAGTGTGGCGCCATTGAGCAATGGCTTGCCATCATTAACAAGGCAATCATTGAAGCGAACACGCTTGAAAACCTTTGGGTTAATTAGGTGGTCAGAGCTAAACCACCCACAGCGAAGATGAATTCTCGATATGTTGCAACCAGTGCCACAGCGGTTCATTATATCGACTGTGAACGCTGGAATCCCGCTTGGAAGTGGTGCACTGGGTCCTTGATTTATCAGAATATCCCCCGTAGTGCATTTCTCTCCCCATATTCTATCTGGCTCTTCAATTGCCATTATTGCTGTGTAAAACAGATGATAAAATTAACTTTCTAATAAATACTAGATATTAATAGCATATACTTTTTGAGTATTTTCATGTAACATTTTCAACCAATAACAAAGCATCAGCAGACAAAATACACTTTTTTGGAGGTGGATCACAGGAAAACAAACAGACAAATTTACTCTAAATGCAAGGAAAGTATAGGGACCACGTCATTTTTTTAATCATAAATGAAAAGCTATTTCCTCTCCATGTTATATACCTTTTTGCTTTTGGATTTCCATTTCCTATATTAAATTCTAAGTATCTAACTAAAGCTAAACTAAAACAGAATTTAAATTTAATCAAAGTAAGATAATGCATCCAAAATTAAAATAGCTAAACTATCCGGTGCAAAATGCTAACCTACGCCACATGTCATAAGCTGAAACAGGCTTTCAGTATCAGGTGCTAAAAAGGTCACTGTAATTTGATGGCATACGAGTCTACCGTGCACATTAGAATGTTAGATGTTGACGGACAATGATAGCCACCGGTGCACGTTAGCGTCAAGCTTAATTTAAAAAGAAATGCACCTCTCCTCTGTCACACACACACACACCCCTATCGTACACAGTACTACACATATCTGAAAAATGCCATGGGCAAATTATCAAACAAAATTGTAGCGAATTAACCAATTGTTTCGTCACACGGAAAAACGAAAATCTGTCATAATAAACACAACAACAGTATTCAAAATTATTTTGTCTCCATTTATTTAAAAAATGAAGCAAAAACTTAAAAAAGGAATAAAAAAATTGGAGGCTTACAGCGTCTAAGCAGTTTCCGGTGAGCAGCAGATAGCGTATGATTCATTTTGTTAAAGAGTCCCTTTGATCCATCTTCAAGATTACAGAAGAAACCGGAAATTTGAAATCAAATGAAGACAAAATTAGATTATTATTTTAGAAATCACAGATATCTTCATGAATTAATATTATTTAGGTTAGGGATGCATTATCATCATATCAAGGCGACAAAGACGTAAAGCGAAAAAAGGAATAAATTAAGCAAACATGGAGATCCCCCTTGTCACTGAAAGACAGGCCGCCATCAATTAAAAAATACGAAACCGACCGGAGAAATGATATCAACAAATACAATTACTCATTAAAGAAATAGAAAGAATGTCTAGATTCGTGTGGAATATGATTATTTTAAAGAGAAATTCTCACCAGGCCAATATTGAAGCATGCATACCAGCAACATGAACGAGCATAAAACCAAAACGACGCCGAGTTTAAGCTTGGAACAGCTTCTCATTGTAGAAAATGAATCTCTACTTTTCAGTGTGGGGATATAGAGGAAGGCAAAGAACCTTTTTGATTCTCCCGAAAAAAGAAGGAAGATGTAAAAAGTCAAAGAGAGAGTTGATGCGAATCGGGAACTCAGTGAAACCAACGAGTTACACTCGGCGCATTATACCGCCAAGGATTAGATGTTTCACTGGAAACGAAGAGAGGTCCTTCTCTCACTCGGATATTGAAATCTGCATAAAACAACGAGAGATACATAAATATATTTATCAAATCACATCATCGGATTATGAACGAAGGAAAAAGAAAAACTCAAAAAACAACCGTCAGATGAGAGAAAATCAAGTGGCTCGGATTTGACTTCAAAAGTAGCTAGGAGACCCTAGGACTCACGAGCTCAACTCTAGCACAAAATGATCTAAATACGCCGGCGATTTGTAAAGTTTTAAGCAACTGTGATTAGCATAAAAAAGGCAACAAAAACAGGAAAGCCCACACTAATGCACAGTTTCCATTAAGATGAAGCTCAAAATCAATAATATCACCATAAAGGAATTATTTAAAAAAGCAAATTAATGACAATACAGAGACTCTCTCTCTGTCACTGGAAACGAAGCAATGAGGTTCAAAAGAGGAAGTTATTGGAGGAAGAAAAAGGAGTGTTGTGCTGTGATTAGAAAAGGATTGTATATGTTCCGAGAAAATTTCGGAAAGAAATAATATAATAAACGAAAAACAGAAAAGGAACCGGCAGAAATTGCAGAATCAGAAAAATACAGCGCGAGAACAGAGAAGACAAAGCAAAGAGTACAGTATCAGAGGTCCAGCGCAGCAAGAGACAAACACAGGGAGGGAAAGAATGAAAGTTCAATAGACAAAAATGGCAGAAGAATCGGTAAAGCCGGAATTGACAAAACATAAGAATCGCTGAAACAATTTATCGCCGATCAAAAATCAAAACACATTTATTGACTGAAAACAAAACAAAACAAAATCGCAATCGTAAACGTAACAACACTGTTTGAATCCAAAACTTGAAGAAGAAGACGAAGACAGTTGGTTCTCTTCACCTCTATTGCCAATGGCCGACTTCTGAGATTCGAACGCGAGAGGACAAATCAGCGTCGAAACGCGTGCGCTTGAGAGAAAGAGGACGAATGTTGTATTTTGTAGTTGAGGTGAAAGGTGGGTTAAATAGTTACCATGGTTAAGGCGCACGTGGCTGTGTGGCAGCGGGTATGATGGTCAAGGTGATTAGGGGGCGTGTGGTTTTGAATGCAGATTTTATTTAAGAGAATTTTGGGTAATATTTGTAATTTTAACATCGATTTTGATGGGGATTAGTGCTTAAATAATGATTATGCTTTTAATTTTGACACCGGTCTTGTTGCCTTTTTTTTTTATAATGGTACTCTTTTAAAATTATACATTATTCGGCAGAATATTTATATGGTACATAATACGCATCTTCGTGTATAATAATCTCATGTTAATAAGAGATATTAATTTATTACAGCAGAAGCTCGATAAATGAATGTTCGGTAAATGAATAATTTCGTTTAATGAATAAATTTTTTCGGACATAACTTGGTTCAATGGGTTTAACGAATAACCTCATTTAATGGATTAATGAATAAATACAAATGAAATCTTTATAGCCGCTATGTAAATATAAATGAATAATCACTATATGTCAAATAATATATTTCTAATATATCATGAATACATTTCATCAAATGACTAATTTTCAAATACGTTAATAGGTCATATTTTCACGAAAAATGCCTTTAAAGTTAATTGTTTCTTTACTCTACCAAAATGCATCTTATCCTTGATTTTGTGTAAAGCATGCACCACTTCTAAAATATTTTGATCATGTTGAACCAAGTAATTTTGTACAGTGGTAATAACTTGAAAAGTTTCTCTTGAGGACACTTTTAGTATAGTGATACTATCGTTAGGTACAAGATCATTTACCTCATCATTTAGTACAACTCCAATCATTTTTTCGACCGTAAGAGATTCCATAACCTCATTATTCTTTTCAGGATAGTTCAGAGGATGATCAACATCCATCACATTTCTATAGCTCAATTTAGAAAGGAGTTTAGTGAAATATTAGATCTCTTGCTCTAGCTGATCATCTTCTATTTCAGGAACACCAACTTCTTATAATCAAAATGATATAATTTTAAAAAAAAGTCTAAAAAATCATCTAAATAAATTATTATTCATTTATCGATAATAAATATTATATTAATTAATCGATAAATAAATAATCTCGCCAAATGAATATTTATTTTCTGTTCCAAAGGTATTCATTTATCGAGGTTTTACTGTATGCATTTGTAAGCTAAAGCTTTTCACTTTGGTTCCTTATACTTCCTTCATGTATTGCTCTTTGCTTGCTTAAAACAATCCTTTTCTTTCAAAAACAAAAAAAATGCTGAATTTGCACAATATTACAGTGCATTAAGTGATTAATTTAAACTTTGGGTAAATGAAAACATGACAGTTGATAAATCCATGACATAGTTGAGATGTCAGGCGCTATATACCTCACAATCTCAATTTCATTCAAAAAAAATCCAATCATTACAAAAGGAAGATATTATATTGGACATTTGGTCAAGTATGCGTGGATTTATCAAAGTATTTTAAAATAATTTAAAACATAGCATAATTAGATATATCTAACATTAAGGACTCGTTTGGTTGGCGGAATGACTATTCCGTGAAATAGGAGAAAAATGAATGGAAAAATGTAAAGTATTTGCATGGATCCTTGCAACGGATGGAAAAGCTATTCCTAGCTATCATACATTTCATGGAATAGCTATTCCTTACCGAGAGGAGGAATAGTTATTCCATGGCATGTATGATAGCTAGGAATAGCTATTCCATCCGTTGTAAGGATTCTATACAAATGCTCTACCATTTCTATCATTTTTTCATTTATTTATCTCCTATTCCGCGGAATAACCATTCCGTCAACCAAACGAGTCCTAAATACGCCATATAAATGTTATAGACATCAAATGAAATTTTAGTCATGGTAGAGTTAAGTCTTGGTTACGCGGATTACTTCATTTCATACAAATAAATTTATGAATATTACATTTACATAAATATAAAAAGACATTTTATAAATCATAGACCGTGACTTTACTAATCAATAACTAAAAAAATAATATCATCTGGTGGCATGAGTCATTCCTTAAGAAAGATGCTCAAATGTTTCTCATACTTCAATTAAGACAAAAACTTGATTTTTACATCTTATATTTTTTTTTTGCTAAAAATATAGATGATAAACAAACAACTAAAATATTATATTGTAAACATAATTTTTAAAATATTAGATAGTTTATTAGGTTCAAACTAAAATTAAAATATTATGTACTCTCTATCAAGCAATATAATTTTACTTCATATTAAGTGCGAAGTTACTGTTATAATTTATCAGGAATAATATAAATGATACGATTGAGTTTTACTTATCAACTTAAGTTTTTATATTAAACAATTTCATGACAAAGTATCGAAGCAGTTTAGACCAAAAGGTCGAGGTTTTTCAGTTCCATTTAGTGAATTAAATTGTAGCACATGGAAGCTCAATAGGCATTTGCATACGGGGGAGTGTTGGGAATAATATGCTATTTTTATCAATTAAAATAGAATCAATGACTACATTTAGTTTTACCATTAAAATCGAATGACACGGTACAGTTTGAATCACATTGCTACTAAATATCAAATTATATTTTATTGTATATATATTGGTGTTCAATATGCTAAATATACACTAAAGAATTTATTATACATTGATCTGAATTTTTTAAAAGTTAATACTAACTAATTAAATGGTTGATGATGAGGGACGAGGAGAAAAACTACTAATACTTTGATCACTATTCCTAAAAGTGAGAGATTTCAAGTCCTTTTGGTCAAAGAGTCTGAACAAAACAAGAATCTTAGACCAAGTTGAAGAATCTGAATGGTGAAGTGAAGTCAAGACTTGTCTGTGTTCATACAAGAACATGGCTAAGAACACAAGTAGAGCTAAGATTGAAGCTATTCCAGCGAGTAAAAACAAGCCCCAAAAACTTTGGAGGCTAAGGCTGTTTGAAGAAACAGAGGTATTTGGATCAGGGCATGTTTTTTGTTTGCCAAACCAAGCTTCTTCAATATGTTTCATCTTGTCTCC
Organism: Euphorbia corollata; assembly: GCA_948277035.1. Taxonomy (NCBI): domain Eukaryota; kingdom Viridiplantae; phylum Streptophyta; class Magnoliopsida; order Malpighiales; family Euphorbiaceae; genus Euphorbia; species Euphorbia corollata. The sequence goes on from CAOJBI010771835.1 coordinate 6,713, forward strand.
TTCTTTCACATTTAGCATTGCTCTTGATATATCTTGAACCAATGGAGATCCTTTTGCGAAAACCTTGAAAAGAAAAATAGTTAACTTTAATAATAGTCTTGAGATTTTATAACAGAAGTATTAAGGCCCTTCAGGCCCAATGTCTTAAGAGCTTCACTCAAGCCAAAATCAAAGTCATTTTTCCTATATAAATACAAGGAAATTATAATAGGGAACGGATCCATGAATGACAATCCTTGATGATATTTTTCTCGCATGAATGACATGTCTTTATTATAATTCTCATAAATATAATCTCTAAAATAAGTAGTTGTACTATTTATTCTTATTTGAAGGCTTAATGCATTATTTGATGCCTCAACTTATCTCACATAGCATATTGTCTCCTAAAACTTTGAAAATGGTCCACAAGCCCCTTGAACTTTCAAAAAGCACATCACTAATTTCCCTTGAGTACATTTTGTGTCAGCTTTTGGTTAGTGCGACTTTTTAATTATTTCACTCTCCTAGTTTTTCTCTTTATAACCATATGCTGACAGATGACGTTCATGGGCAAACTAATTCATTTTGAATCAAGGAGGATATAAAAACCTTTTCAAAATTCAATGGAGCAGTAGATGAAATGAGATAAATGGTTGATGCATTATACCTTATTTAAATACTCATTTAAATTTTGATCAATGAAAAACATTCTAACTTAATAATCGAAAAGCTACATATGTAGTTCGATCAGCTCCCGTGACTGTCTCAAGAACAAAACTCTAGTGTGCTCTATTCGCCATACTAGACTTCGAACATTACATATAGCAACACTCTATACCACAAAAACATAATCAACAAAAACCAAAAAGATAAAAAAAACGTAAAGGAAACTTACGAATCCGAAGCCTGCAGTCATGAAAGTAGGCTCAACCATGGCATACTTGGAGCAATATTGAGCTAGAAAAAGCTTCAAATAAGGCACTTCATCAAAAGCAGCAGATATGCCACCATTTTTCGTTCCTTTCAAGAAAAGTTCATGCAATTCTTGAGCCGAATAGTATACCTTGAGATTCGATTTCTGGAACCCTAATCTTTCCAAGATTCCTAGAACAAAAGACCCGTCCATGTATCCAACATTCTCTCCATTTATTTTGAGCTGGTTTACATCAGTTACAGTTGGCAACAGTTTTTGGACAGTTAAAAGACTTGTTAAACTTGCAGTATAGCTTTGTGTCAGAATCAACACTACAAAAAACCATATGATGGCTAGTGTTCTTGCTAGGTTGCTCACCAATCTTTCCCCTATATTAAACAAAGTAGTGAATTATATTAAAGCATTAATTTGTCCAGAGTTAATATATGTCAGCATGTATGTTGGAATGATGTAACCTATTATCATAATGATCAAATTATTCCTATGTATTCATGGTAATACACTTAGTACTTTGTTAGTTGAATGATTCAAAATTGATTAATTAGATTTTATTTTATTGTTTAGCAATTAATTAAGAATTTGAAATAGTATTTATTTACATAGTAGCATATTTGATATTATCATGATTTTATGGCATTTTGTTAGCTATTTTATCCTATATAAGTAGGCTTGTTTACTTGAAATAATTAACTCAACAAAATCATGTTTGAGTTCATGTTTCTTCTTCTTTTTTTAAAGTAAATTGATGCCTAGAAAACCAACAATTGGTATTAGAGACTATTTGTTCTTGATGGACCTGTGATTGATTAGGGTGAGTGATTTGAAAAAATAAAAATGTCAAATAGCAACTCAATTTCTTCTCTACCTAGTTTTAATGGTGAGAATTATCAAGTTTGGGTCAATAAAATGAAAACGCATTTGATGGGTTTAGGCTCATGGCAATGGGTTGAAGCTGAGAGGGAATTACTGGCTCTTGGAAATAACCCAACTCTAAATCAAATTAGAGCTCATGATGATGAATAGGCTAAGGCACTGAAAGCCTTATCCCAAATTCATGATGTTGTTACCGACTCAATCTTCCCAAGAATTATGGGCTGTGAAACTTCAAAAGAAGCTTGGGATACGTTGAAAGAACTTTATTATGGCAATGATAGAACAAGAATGATGCAATTGTTCAATCTTAAAAAGGATTTTGAGATTATAAGGATAGAGGAGAATGAGACTCTACAAGAGTTTTCTGACAGGATAATCACTGCGATCAACAAAATCAAATTGATGGGAGAAGAGTGACCAAATGCAGAATCGTAGAAAATGTACTTGTGAGTTTACCTGAAAGGTTTGAATCAAAAAGTTCTTCTTTAAAAGATTCTAAGGATTTTACTTAAATTTTGTTCTCTAAATTTATCAGTTGTGCTTGAGCAAAGACATAAGTTGAGAAAAGAGGAATTACTAAACAAGTGGTTGAAGGTGGCTTCAGTAGCAAAGGTCCAATCTTCAGAAAATGTTCAATTCAAATGTGACATTTACAATAAGTTTGTTCACAAGGAAGAAAATTGTTGGTACAATGGAAAGACCCAATGTTACAAGTGTAAGAAATTTGGACACATCAAAAGGAATTGTCGAATGAAGATCGAAGAGAATGTCAATTTGATGCAAGCAGTTCAAGAAGAAGACATGTTTGAAATTGGTGACATATGCACCAAAAAACATTATTTGTAGAGAAGTGATCTAAATGTTCGATCGTGGGAGAGTACATCATCATGTTCGATGGTGGGATGGTACATCGTCAAGGATTTTGAATTAAGAGGGAATGCTAGTTGAATGATTCAATATTGATTAATTATATTTTATTTTATTATTTATAGTAATTAATTAAGAGTTTGAATTAGTATTTGTTTAGATAGTAGCATATTTGATATCGTCATGATTTTATGACATTTTGATAGTCTTTTTAGCCTATATAAGTAAGTTTGTTTACTTAAAACAATTAACTCAATAACACCAAGTTTGAGTTCATATCATATTTCTTCTTCATTTTTTAAGTAAATTGATGCCTCAAATACCAACAGACTTGAATATGAAATAGTGAATAAAAGATCTTACTTTGAACAAAAACCATGGTAGAAAAGGAAAACCAGAAAGAGGTGCTAGCTTGATGAGAGGGTGGACCTCTAAAGTCATCATTGAATCTGTGTTCAAGAACCCAAACTACAAATCCAATGAAGATGAAGAAGCAAAAAGTGGCTACCCAAAGATCCCAAGTTAATGGCTTCAAGAAAATCCAAGCACTTTTATGGTTGTTGTCTTTTATTGGGACTATCATTGACACTCCTGATTCTGTGTATGGCAATGTGAAATCCACATATGATGATCTGTTGGCTCTTATTGTTGTGTCTCCCACCACTCCATCAAAATTCTGTTATAGATCATCAAACACACATTAATTTAAGGTATTTTAATAGTTATCATCAAAGACCGATCCAACTGTTAGCTATGTTAATAGTTGCTCTAATGCGGCATGATCACAACAATTTTAGGAGCTTACTTTTAGGGAGCTATATTTTTTCTTAAACAGACCAATAAGCAGTTTCAAAGCAATTTAATTGTTTGATTAAAAAGTAACTTATGTATATTTTAGGAACTTATAATAACTATACAAACTAATAAATGACTAAAACGAAAATATATGTAAGTTACTTTTGATGTCTAAATTAAATATTTATTTTTTACTTAATTGCACCTTTGTTTATATTCTACTTAAAATAACAAACTTATTACAAATTTTAGTGTATAAGCTACTTATGATCAAGTTGAAATATAATTTATCATAAAGACTCCATTGATACCATGACCAGCTTATAAGCAATAGAAACATTACCTTCAAGTAGACTTGATAAACTAAATCATTGTAAGTACCATTACTCTCACCATCAAGATTGGCAAACGGAATATACTCATAAGTCAACGCATATGGCAACGCTTTAACCACAGCATCAAAAACATCAATACAATAGCCTGTGACATTTGGACCATTGTTAGAATCTCTTGTCACCTTCAAAAATTCAGTGAATCCACTCTTCATTGGAACCCCTATTCGTAACTTCTTTTCATTTGTCGGAATCTCCCAACCCTTTGGACTTAAAACTGAATCTCCTGGCCAAATAATGGTTCCAAGATTGTTGGACATACTGTTCAGTTTTCGGACAAGTCCATCTCTTGCTGTCCAAAATCCTATTCTTCTTTTTCCATCACCAATTATATTAACTATCTCAAAAGCTGAAGTGGGTAACTGCCCGTTGACAAAATGGAAATCTCCAGTTAGCCCTTTGAATTTTGTATTTGATAGTTCTTGAATAATGTTAGGTCCGTTTTCTGAGACTTTGAGATTTGATAAGTCGGTTGAATGATTCATGGATGTACTTTTATCTGAAAACGACATTGTTTTGCTGCTAGATTTCTCGATAGCCATTGCCAATGCGATTGTAGCATCATAAGCCCAAAGTCCATAAATGTTCAATTCTTCTGCATCAAATGTTATTGTAAATAATATATTAGACCAGTCAAACAAAATAAAAAAGCTCATTTAGCGACAATATCATGTATATTAATGACAACTATTAAGATAATATAATTTTTTTGTCACAAAATGTCACCAACTAATTCGTTACTTAAAACCATATCAACGAACTTTATATATTTGACACTAAAAGTCAACTTGTAACTTTAGCAAGAATTATGATTTATAAGATTTATTTAACAGCAAAATTTGGAAAGGTAATGCCATAGGTATATCAATGACATCAAATTATATCAAATGTTGTTACTGAATTATCATGATTTTATGACAGCAAAAGATGCAACAAAATTGGTTGTCGTCACATACCATATCTTTTATAAATCTTGATGCCCACTATTTTTTAGTTACTTAAAACTACAACTAAAAATCATCGTAATAATGTTAGATTTAGCAACAAAAAATGTATAGCAAAACAAATTTTGATGTCATATGATTTATTTAGGGTCAAATGCATCATTGGTTCCCGCACTTTGTTTCAAAAAACCTACTAGCCTCTAAACTTTCAAAATGATCTCGTAACTCCTTTATCTTTCCAAAAATGCATCATTTTTCTCCTGAACGCCATGTGTCAGCTTCTAATTGATATGACTTTTGAAAGATGTTAATTTTCCTATTTTTTTTTCTTCAATTAAAAGCTGACACGTGACATTCAAGATACAAAGTGGTACATTTTTAAAAAGTTAAGGGAGCTACAAGGTCCTTTAATGAGTTACGAGGTCATTTCCAAAAATCAAGTGGAAAGTAGGTGGAAGTGGCAAAGGTAGAGGAGCTAATGAGGCATTTGGCCTTTATTTAACAATAACATATGGAAATCATTATTGGCCGTCTATCAATGACATCAAAATTACATTAAATGTTGTCACTGAATATATACATGTATGTCTCAATTTTATTGCAACAATATGCAAAAACATTGCTTGCATCCAAATAATATATTTTTGATAGTGTATACCTGTATCTTGCTGAAACTTACTCTTCCAACGTACCCGAAAACTTTCAAGCTTTTCCGAACTCGAAACATAAGGCCGAACACCCAATACACCTTCCATCGAATCAAGAACATAAGGAGGCAACTTATTCAAAAAATTAGTAACCCCATCGGTTACAATCCAAACATAACCTTCACTCATCATTCCAATTTCTTTCACTTTAGTGAAAAAGCTAATCGCAAGAGAAAACGTTATGTGAACGATAAAAACCCTAGTTTGCATATTCATTAACTTATAAAGCTCTTTCTCAATTTCATCACCCGTAGCAGCTGGACATATCGAACACCGGTGAGGAATATTGGTGCCTATTGATATCAATGCATCGATTAAATGAGGAATAATTCCTTGTCCATATTCGGATTCTACGTAAATCGGGATCGCTTCTTTCCAACCGAAAGCTTGTATGATTGCAGCAATGGCATTAGCTTGAGATGAATCATTCTGTGTGGCTCGAAAAAAATATGGACTACGGATGTATGTTAGTGAAGGAGAAGATGCTGAATAGGAGATTATGGGAACTTGAGATTTTTGGCCAATGTCAATTACAAAATCTGCTTGCATTGATGTTCTTGGCCCTAAGATTGCTTGTACTTCTTCATTTTTAATCAAATCCAAAGCTGTAACAAATAGATATAAACAAATTATCATAAACAATAACGAAATCAGGTTATTGAATCTGGTGAATCACAATTATAGTCTTATATGTCTATTGGCCCAACCTCTCCCACTATTGAGCATACATGCCACGTAGCAATCTATCAACAATAAGGGTGCCAATTTTTGTAAATTGGCAGGGTTCACATTGCATATAATAATGTTAACTATAATATAATGTCACATTAGTATTTAGAATATCTAGTGAGTCTAACTCTAACTTCATAAGTGATTGAGGTCTTGGCCTAGTGGTTAAGACGGAAGCTGTGGACTCTAGAGGTCCCAGGTTCGAATCACATCCGGGGTGGGTTGGGGATTTTTCTTTCCATTTAATAATGTAAGCCCAAATGA
>CAOJBI010773365.1:0-11473 GCA_948277035.1 Euphorbia corollata
AAGTACGATGACATATGATTTGTAGTTGTAAATTGCGACATATACGGTAAGATTTTCTCACAAAGCATCTTCCTAGTACACTTTTGAAACAGAAAAAAACAAATATCAGTGGAAGCAGCTTCCAATACAGTTGTGTTAAATTGAGGTGAACATTTTTAGGAAATTAAAAATGCAGGGGGGTGGAATTGAAAGTTAAAGGGTGTAGTCGGGCTTTATAATGTTTATAAAAGAGGGAGGAATGGACAAAGTACGGGATCCTTTAACTCCTTCCCTTTCTACAAATTCCCTCTTCCCTCCCCTTGTTTCCAACTTATTGTAAATTCTTTCCCTTTCTCTCTCAACTTTCGTCTTTTCAAAAGAGCACTTGAAACCTCCATTCTCCCAATGCTCCAAATCCTTAGACTGACTCTTCTCCTCTTTCTGGTTATCCCCTGCAATGTTGCTCAGCGATTCAAAGAAGCTCCGCAGTTCTACAACTCGGCAGACTGCCCCTCAATTGATCAATTTCCAAATTTCCAACATTCCGACTTTGATTCCGATGCAGATAACTCTATTTTCTGCTCGGATCACGCTGTTCATGTCGCAATGACTTTGGATTCTGCTTATCTTCGCGGTTCCATGGCAGCTATTCTCTCTGTTCTTCAACACTCCTCTTGTCCTCAAAACATCGCCTTCCATTTCGTCGCCTCCGCCAACGCCTCACTTCTTCGGTCAACGATCACCGCCTCTTTCCCCTACCTGAAATTCTATGTCTACACATTTGATGACTCCTCTGTTTCAAGGCTCATTTCTACCTCTATCAGGTCTGCTCTTGATTGTCCTTTGAACTACGCCCGCAGCTACTTGGCCGATATTCTCCCCCTATGTGTCCGCCGAGTCGTTTACCTTGACTCGGACCTGGTTCTCGTTGATGATATTGCGAAACTCGCCGCTACTCCACTCGGTGATAGCGCTGTCCTCGCTGCGCCGGAGTACTGCAATGCCAATTTCACTTCCTATTTCACTCCGAGTTTCTGGTCGAATCCTTCGCTCTCGCTTACATTCGCCGATCGGAAGGTTTGTTATTTCAATACCGGAGTAATGGTGATTGATCTCGATCGGTGGAGAGAAGGCGACTATACTGTCAAAATTGAGGAATGGATGGAGTTGCAGAAGAGGATGAGGATTTACGAGCTCGGTTCTTTGCCGCCGTTTTTACTTGTGTTCGCCGGAGATATAGTCCCGGTGGATCACAGATGGAATCAGCACGGTCTCGGCGGCGATAATTTTAGAGGTTTATGTAGAGATTTGCATCCCGGTCCGGTGAGTCTATTGCATTGGAGCGGGAAAGGGAAACCGTGGGCTAGATTGGATGCTAACCGGCCTTGTCCTCTGGATGCACTTTGGGCGCCGTACGATCTGTTACATACTCCATTTTCGTTGGATTCTTGAAGAGTAATTGAGGAAGGAGACGATCGGAATTCAATGTGTAATCAGAAACTCCGTTTTCCGGTGGAGATGGATCTGAAATGAGGATAAATGTGGTGAAAAGATCAAATTCGAAGTAATTACAGAGTTAATTCTGATTAGATCAGGTATGTTAATTAATGTAGATGATTATACTTATACATACAGCTGTCTGTCCATATACAAATATCAATAACTAATATTCTGTTAAATGTTCGGACAATAAATGAACAAGAAGAACACAATATTACTGAAATGTTAAAGAGAAATTATAATTCTGATTAGTTGTATAATCGATCATTATTTCGTTCAGTAATAATAATAATGATCTTTGGCCCCTCTATTTTTTTTTCCTTGTATTGTATTATATTATATTATCAATTGTTATTATTATTGGTAGAATTTGAATTGATATATGTACAGGTTGGTTAGGGTAGAAGCATCTATCAATAATTCGAGATAATGATTTTGTATTAAACTGGATTTTAATTTTTCAGATCTAACCATAAAGAAATAAAAATAAAAAAACCTCTCTCTTACAATAACCAAATACATTAATCTTTCTTTACATGAAGGCATGTAACCCAATGATTATTTTTATTTTTTATTTTAATTTCTATGTTTGGTATTAAGGTTTTTCTTGTAATTTTTTTAAATAATCATAATTTTATTTAGTTGGGGACAAAGGATTTTTCCAAGCAAAGCAATTAATAAATAGGAATAACTAACTTCTCTTCTCACAAATAATTGTTGTCATAATTTTAACCTCGGCGTGCTTAAGGTCAAAAGTGATTTTTCCAATGATCCAACTTTGATCATTTAGAGTTGAACTAGCCATTACCATCAGAACTAATTACAATTCTAACTTACAAATTTAAAACTATAAAATATATGAATAAAATTTATACATTTATCCAAAATTGAAAGTTGACCCATTAACTAATAAGCATGATTACATATCATGTATAAATGAATTAGATTTGTAAAATAAAAAAAATAAGATAATGAAAGAAAATAAAATAAACTTTTTTGTTCCTTTTCTTTTTGAACTTGTTTTGGAAGTACTACATAAGAAAGGCTGGAAAGCAATGATATGAAATGGACTATTCAACTGCAGGGAATAGATTGTAGAGTTGCCATCCTATCTCCCCCTTTGTCTACTTGTCTTTTTTACGTACTTATACCTTACCCTTCATTAATTTATTAAACGACTCTATATCAATCATTAATCAGACTTTTATCAACTTATCTTTTCCATTTTCATTGTATTATTTTCGTTTTCTATCAAGAATGCCTTTATATTTTTATTAAAATTTATTCTATTTTTCAGTAAACAAACTGATGTAGCAGATAAATAGAGACAAACAAGATGTCTAATGTAACTGATATAAAATCTATGAGGACGATAGAAAAACATGTATTAAAGCAAAGTTCATACAATACATTTTTTATGTCGTTTTGTATATGTATTCTGAGTTTATATTTTATTAAACTTATTGAATTATATTATTCTGAAGTTAAGTTGGTAAAATTATGATAAAGGTAAAGATATTTAAGGTTGTTGTTCATATAACATTTACAAAACACTAAACTTAAGCCATTTAAAATTGAACAAATTTTGAGATTGAATTAACTTTACCATTATATCAACAACTGTAGAAAATGTTAATTTGAACTGATAAGTTCATTGTCATAATGTGAAATGAGTAACCACAGAAAAAGGCACTAGTTGCCAAATGGCTTCCCATCCATCATTCTCTTTATTAATTTATCTATATGATATGGCCAGCCTCTTTTTAGTTATTCTATAGTTTGTATTTAAAACAAACATAATTTTGATCGGAGCTGCTACAGTAAAAGAGAGCTGCTACAGTAAAAGAGTTATGCGATCTGCTAGGATTCTGCAGAATCCGGCCTTTGAAGAGGTGGCTGACCGGAATCCTCGACCTCCTTGGCCTGATGGGAACGAGATGATGCCGGATGGGAACTTGGAAGGGATGGATCTTATGGAGTACGATGGTGGACTTTCTCGAAATAAAACTGGACTCTCCTTTAGAGATACTCTGTTGAATTCTAGAGATGGAGGTGAGCTTGCGGATTGTGATAATGACCTTGTGTTGCTGGATGAGGACGTTCTAATGGATTCGAATGATATACGGACATCGATCTCCTTCTCAGATCGTGTGCATAAGATCATTGCGAATAACATGAAACGTACTGTCTTTGTGAAACTTATGGGGCGCAGTATTGGATATAGGACGCTCCATGCTCAGTTGATTAAACTGTGGAAACCCACTGGGGTCTTTTCCATGGTGGATGTTGGCTACGGCTTTTTCATGATCAGATTTGGGGATGTTAAGGACTATGATCGGGCTGTTTTGGACGGCCCTTGGACCATTTTCAACCACTATCTGGCTGTCGAACCTTGGTCTTCTGAATTCGATCCTGCGAGATCTAATATTAAATCGATGGTTGTCTGGATCCGGCTACCTGGGCTTCCTATCCAATATTACATATCGGGTGTTCTTAAAGCTATTGGGGAGGTTGTAGGTGAGGTGATAAGGATTGATAAAAATACTGAAAATAGTTCGAGAGGAAGATAAGCTAGGATTGCGGTGATTGTTGATCTGACAAAGCCCCTGGTTTCTCAATTTGAACTGGAAGGAAAGCTCCAATTGGTTGAGTATGAAAGCCTTCCGAACATTTGCTTCCACTGTGGGCACTATGGCCACGTTAAGGATAACTGTGAGAAGCTTAAAAGAGTAGTTCTGGAATGCTCGAGGAAGGAAGATGGTGAAGGTAATATTGGCGAGGCCTCTGTAATGAATAAGCAGTTCGGGCCTTGGATGTAGGTGGAGAAAAGGAGGTATAAAAGAGGTGGAGATTATAGGAAAGGGAACTTGGGAAAGGAGAGTGAGGTGCCAAGGAGTAAGCAGGAGGATATCATGGGATCCAGGTTTCATATACTTCATGGAGCTCAAGATGACAATGATGGTAGCCAGGGAAACGAGCAAGTGCCAGAGGAGCATGGCGAAGGGGTAGACATGGAGGGTGTGGGAGAATTGCAGGATAATTTGGATAGTTCCTTAAGCCTAGAAGGAGTGGGTAAAGTCCGTGTTGATCCTGGAGTTGCTAAGAGGGATATTTCCCATCCGGAGAGTAGTACCCATAAGGATAAAGGTTTACAGGACATTACTAATGATCTGGCCCGAAATGAGAATTATAATAATAGGATTCCGATCAATAAGGTTTCGAATAAGTTGTATGGGTTGAATGTAAATAACCACTCAGTGGCTGCTTTGGACAAATTGGAGAATTCTTTTTTATCCTACAGAGTGGTTGGCAAGGAGAATGATCAACATCTTACTCAAATTGATTCGGAAGATTCTAACATTGTAAGGAAAGGACCAGATAAGAAGCGGAAGAGCAAGCTTGGGGTCTCGGTTTTAAAACATGGCAGGAATGTGAAATTAAACAGGAAAATTGTTGAACTCGCCCTCCAGGGAAGGGATTCAGGGGCTGCTCAAATTGACATTAGTGTCGAGGCTATGAACAAGCAGATTGAGTCTTCTTCGGGGGTAGAGGTGAAGGGGAATGAGGGTTAACTCTGTCGTCCCGTTGGAGTTAGTGTGGTGCTTGCGGAGTTTGTTACGTTCTTTTACTCTTTTAATGAATTTACAAATTATTGTCTGGAATATCCAAGGAGCCAGTAGCTCTAAGCATGTTCTTAAGAGTGTGGTTAATAATCATAAACCGGATATTGTGGTTATTTTAGAGCCAAGGGTTAGTGGTAATGTAGCCAATCGAGTTATTAGTTACCTGAAGTTTGAGAAGTCGCACAGAATGGAAGCTACGGGTTTTTCTGGAGGGATTTGGATTCTTTGGAATGATCCAACGGACGTGCGGATTTTGGAAAATAATACTCAGTTTATTCACATGAGTGTTTGTAATGGAGGTAATAATGTGGGTTGTGTTACGGCGGTCTATGCCTGTCCCAATCCTAGTGGAAGGAGAAACTTATGGGATAATATTAATCGGCTTGCTTGTTCTATGGAAGATAGGTGGATTATTGCTGGGGACTTTAATGCTATGTTATCTGAAGCGGACCACTCTGGTGGGCGGTCAGGTCGGTCCCGGGTATGTAGGAATTTCGTTGACACTGTCCAGAATAATGGTTTGGTTGACCTGGGCTTTGTTGGGTCTAAATTTACTTGGAGAAGAGGTTTGTTGTTTGAAAGGATTGATAGGGCGCTGTGTAATGATATTTGGCTGCAGTCTTACTCAGACACTACAGTGCGCCACCTTGCTAGAGTAGGTTCGGATCATTGCCCGATCCTTATTTCGTTTGGAGATATGAATAATCAGATAGGGGGTATTAAACCTTTTAGGTTTTTCCGCTGTTGGATGGAGCATGAGGGCCTGACTAATACGGTCTTGAGTGAGTGGGATGATTCTTGCTCTGTTGGTGCTAATCTGGAAAGTGTAGCTACGGCTTTACAGCATTGGAATATGAATGTGTACGGGAATATTTTTCACAGAAAAAGGAATTTAGAGCGTAGGTTGATAGGTGTGCAGAAGGCTTTGGGAAATAGATGGTCTCATTATCTTGCCCAAGTTGAAAAGGAGCTTTTGAGGGAGTATGAATCCGTTTTATTCCAGGAGGAGAGATACTGGCAGCAGAAGTCTAGAAGGGATTGGATGATTCATGGGGATAGAAATACGAAGTACTTTCATAACTCAGTAGTGTCGAGAAGACGGAGGAACAAAATTAAAGGGTTGCAGCTGGAGGATGGTTGGTGCTTTGATGATGATCGATTAAAGAATGAGGCGGTTAAGTTTTTTAAGAACCTATACTCCTTAGATAGTGACGGCAGGATACAACATGAGTCGAATGTGGGATTGGGAAACCACTTCCGTGGCTGTTTTCCTAACTTGAACGATCAGGATTTGGGTAGTTTGGGGGCTCCGGTTTTGGAGGATGAAATCCGGGACGCTCTTTTTCAGATGCAACCTTGGAAAGCTCCTGGCCATGATGGGTTTCAGGCTGGGTTCTTCCAAAAGTTTTGGAAGGACTTGGGTCGCCACATTTGTACTCTTGTCCGCCAATCTTTCGAAGGGGGGCTGATTGATGAATGGTTCAATCGTACCTTAATTGTTTTAATTCCTAAGAAGGATAACCCCCTGGCCTTCTCGGACTTTCGTCCTATCAGTCTGTGCACTGTGATTTACAAAATTATCACTAAAGTTGTGGCCAATAGACTCAAGATAGTGATGTCTAATCTGGTTTTGCCTAATCAGTCTAGCTTTGTTCCTGGCAGGCACATAACAGATAATATTTTAATTGCCCAGGAAGTGATGCATTCGATGAAAATTAAGAAAGGGAGAAAGAGCTGGATGGCCCTTAAAATCGATCTCGAAAAAGCTTATGATCGGTTAAATTGGAGCTTCATCAAAGATACGCTTGAGGATATTGGCATCCCAAACTCTTTAGTTCGGGTTATCATGGGTTGTGTTTCGAGCTGTAGCATGCAAATTTTGTGGAATGGTGAGTTGACTGAAGTGTTCTGCCCTTCAAGAGGTCTTCGCCAAGGTGACCCTATGTCCCCGTACCTGTTTGTGCTGTGTATGGAGAGATTAGCTCAGGGTATTAACAGAGCTGTTGCGAATGGTGATTGGAAGCCAATGTGTCTCAATAGAGGTGGCCCTCCTTTAACTCATCTCTTTTTTGCAGATGATCTTTTGATTTTTGCTGAAGCTAGTTTGGAGCAAGCCTCTTGTGTTAAGCAGGTTCTTGATTATTTTTGCTTTTATTCGGGTGAGAAGGTGAGCATCAATAAGTCAAGTGTCATTTTTTCATCAAATGCTGCTAGATCGCTCAAAGGTGAGGTGGCAAATTGGTTTGGGTATAAAATATCCCAGTCTTTGGGTATGTACCTGGGAGTTGCATTTACTGATATGAGGTCAGAGTGTAGAAAGTATGATACTCTTATTGAGAAAATTCGAAATAGACTAAGTGGTTTGAACGCTAATTCGCTCTCGCTTTCGGGGAGGCTGACATTGGTTAAATCAGTCTTGTGCTCGATTCCGTATTATGTAATGCAATCAGCTAAGCTGCCAGAGTCTGTGTGCAGCAAAATTGAATCGATTGTTCGTGGGTTTTTATGGGGTGGAGGATCGGATGGCAGAAAGCTGCATTTGGTGGATTGGGATAATGTTTGTAGGCCCTTATATGATGGTGGATTGGGTATTAGGAAGCCCAAGTTGATGAACTCTTCTTTTCTTATGAAACTTGGGTTTTCTCTCCTCTCTAACCCTAATTCACTATGGGCTAGGGTTGTGTTGAATAAATATAGGTGGGAAGGTTTTAGTTCTGCGTGTATTAGGAAAGGGCAGCAGTGTTCTAAGATTTGGAGAGCGATTGTCCAAATTAATTCTGAGGTTCTCTTGGGAATTAAATGGAGTGTGGCGAAGGGGGATTTGACTCGGTTTTGGTCGGATGCTTGGATTGGGGATTTGGGTCCCCTTTGTCATCTCGCCTTTTGCCCTTTGTCGGAGAGCGATCTAGAGATTAAAGTGAAGGACATGACGAATGCGGATGGGAGCTGGAGATGGTCTCTATTTCAGGATAAATTGCCGGTTTCTTGCTTGTACCTAATCGCCGCTGTGTGTGTTCGTCCAGAAGGTGAAGCTACTGATGGGCTGTTTTGGAATGGCACGACTTCAGGAGTCTTCTCGGTCAGTTCTGGATATGATCTGGTAAGTGATAACTCCTTTTTGAGTCCGATTTCAGATTGGAAGAGTATTTAGAAGTGGGCTGGTCCAGAAAGAATTAAAACTTTCCTATGGTTATGCTTGAGAAATCGATTGCTCACGAACTCGGAGAGGGAGAGGAGGCAATTAAGCAACCAAAATGAGTGTCCTAGATGCAGAGGAGGGACTGAGGATGTTATTCATGTTATTAGGGATTGTCAATTTGCGAAGGATGTGTGGAGTCAGGTCTTAGATCCTGCTAATTTTGCTGATTTTTTTCAGGGGAATTTGTATCATTGGCTTTGCGGTAATTTATGGAAGGGGCAGAATCGCGCTTGTCGGAGTTGGGGTGTGTTGTTTGGTGTTATTTGCTGGTTTTGTTGGAAGGTCAGGAATGATTTGGTCTTCAGTTGCGTGCATTCTACGGCTGCTGGGCTAGTGACGAGGGCAGTAGCTTTCACTGATGCTTGGTTGAATGCAACGAAAAGCTTACCTAGGACTTCTGTGTGTAGGAGTTGGCAGTTGATCGGGTGGTCTCCTCCGAATGATGGTTGGGTAAAGTTGAATTCGGATGGGTCGGTTAGGGGATTGGATTTCAAAGCTTCTTCTGGGGGTCTTATTAGAGATAGCAATGGGAATTAGCTTGGAGGTTACATTAGGAACATTGGCTCTTGTTCGATTACTAGAGCAGAATTATGGGGGGCTCTAGATGGGTTAACTATGGCTTGGAACATGGGCTATAGGAGAATTATCTTGGAAGTTGACAGTAGAATTGTGGTGGATGCTATCCATGAAGACAAGGTTTGTCTCAATTCGTTTGCTGATTTACGGTTTGCTATTAAGGGAATGTTGGACTTGGATTGGATGGTGAAGGTTGTGCACATCTATCGTGAAGGTAATAGATGCGCGGATAGATTGGCTGCGCTTGGGGCTTCGCTTCCTATTGGCCTGCTTTTGTTCGATGAACCCATTCCGGGAATTTCTCAGATTATGGCTGAGGATCTCAGAGGGGTCTCCTTTCCTAGACTTGTTCTTGTCTAGTGTTTGTTTTCTTCTATTCTCATCAAAAAAAAAAACAAACATAATTTTTGCCCATTGTTTATACAAGAATATTACGCGGAGGAATATCTTTTTATATTTTGTAACGTGTGACATAGAAAGTAAGTCAAATAAAAATATTTTATAAGTTAACATGAAAATGTAATACAAATAAAAGAAATATTTTATAAAAAAATTGAGAAATTTTTTTCTCACTCCTTCGGCTATTATTATCACTACTTCTTCCACACTAACACCGCTCAATCACTACAACCATCATCATCATCACCATTTCATTCACCTAGCCACCGCCATCACAACCATCACTTTTCACCCCACCACCACCAAATCCACTTCCTCCACCATTATCACCATCATTTTCTTTACCCTATCACCGCCACCGCCACCATCACTTCCTCTACATCGGCTTCACCAGCATTTCTCCCACTTCGTCATTATCATCATCACCGCCGTTTCGTCCATCATTTTTATCATCACTTAATTCATGCAACCCACCACCACCACTACTACCTCTTCCTACAATATACCACCACCACCAACATTACATCACCACTGCCATAACCAGGGTTGACTATTAGGGGGAGCGATCATTCAGGACCCCGAGTCTTCGGAGGCCTCCGATTATAGTTTGTGAATAGTATACATATAAAGATATAAAATAACATAACTGTAAACAATAAACAAAGTTAAGTTTTGTCTCGGTGGTAGGCTGCTTTCTACTTTATCAATATACGTGGTTGAAGTCCTCAAAAACCCGATCTTTTCTACGTTTAAGATTCTCTTTAAGAAAATTTATTTTTATTAAATGTATTATTTAAAAATAACTCTTAATTAAGTTTTGGAAATTTAAAATCACTTTTAATTAAGTTTTTTTTCCAATTTTATATTAAATAATATTTGAAGGATTTGATAAACATGGTAAAACTTTTCTCTCACGCAAAAATAATTGTTATTTTTATTTTATTTTAGTTTCATTCTTTCGTATTTCAAAAGACAATATTAGTTTAATTGTTTTAACATATATTTTATAGATATTGATGCCATATTTTACTTGAAGATATTTTATCAAACAAATTTAAAATTAGTGCAGTATTATATCTTTCAAAGATATATATAGTTAATAAAAAAAATCGAGAAAGTGTTTTTGCATAAAATTTCATGTAGAATCAATTGAAATTTGCTTGACAATGGTCGTTTGTGACCCAAAAAATAAATGAGTGTATTAACGTTTTAAAATGCATTTGTTGTTTATCGGTGAAATATTAACTTCTCGTTAAGAATTTTGGAACATACTTTCATTCAACAATAACTCATATATATTCCATCTTTTGGTTAAGTTCCCGAAAATGTCCGAGACGACCTTTTTTATAAGGGTCTATATTTTTTCTTTCGCTCAGGGCCCTAAAAATTTTCGAGACGGCCTGGCCATAACATCATATCTTACTATATATATATGTTGGAAAAAATTTCCCGAAATCTAACCAAATATCAGAAAATATTTTACAGTGATGTAACTAAACATAAAAAAATATCTTATTTTCTTGTATAATATTTTTCCTTACACATTCTTTTCCCCTGCACAATATTTTTCTGCAGACAAACGATACCTTTGTTATATGTTTTATAGTTGCTTGAATCCCAAATAGATTATGATAATAATAATTTTTATCCGTGCTATGATCATATCGATCTCTCATAATCTTACTAAAAGTACAAAAATTAATTAATCATATATATGTTGGTTTCATAGGATCTAGAGAATTTTGTATATAGTAGATTATATATCAACATTCACTGACATAATAGTTACATATAGACATTCGGGGTGCCATTATGCTAAATAGCTGTGCCATTATGCTAAATAGCTTGGCTGCTGCATTCTTGTACAGTTATTGCTTTTTTTTTTTTTTTTGTTATGCTGGATAGGGTACATGCAACATTTGATCGATATTTCTATTCTCAGTGGATGAGGAAGAGCTGTTTCCAATTCTTTTAGCAAGTAATGTAATATCGAGTTTAAATTAGAGACGAGTGAATGGGATGGAGGGTAGGCCAGGTCAGTTTTGTCCGTCTCATTATTCTCCCATTGAATCTTCTACGTTCGTTATTAGAGCTTTGTTGCACTATAGTATACCCCGTAATAAATTTTAAGATGACGTTTTAAGTTGATTTCATAGCTATAAAACTATTTTATTTCTTTGTCTCTGCTTTTCCGAAA
>CAOJBI010774306.1:0-12649 GCA_948277035.1 Euphorbia corollata
ATGTTTATGTTCGGCTCATTTAATATTCGAGCTCAAGATCATGTTCACGAACATGTTCATTTATAAATCGAGTCGAGCCGAGCTACAACCGAGCCGAACACCGAGCTGTTCATGAACGGCTTGGTTCATTTACAGCCCTACTCATAGGTTAGCCCAAGCCTCCCGTTCTCTTCCGAATTGTGGGGAATGGTTTGATGTTCCATCTTCTTTTGTAATGAGTTTATTATTGGAATAAAGTTTGTGTGGTACCGCTCACTTTCCTAAAAAAAACTTATATTATACTATACCTATATTAATAATAATTATTTAATTACTAATTATGATTTATACTTCCATCCTTATAACATCCAAAACCAAAATATATATACATGTATATATGATTAACATCACTTAAATTAGATATCCTCAAATTAATATATTTATTGTCTGAATATTTTTTATCCTTATAATACTTTTACTTATTTCCCGTATATTAATCCTGTAAAAAAATGATAATACAGAAAATTGAAAATTTCGGGATGTTACAAGTCAAAAGATATCCAGCTTGAGATTTAAGCTTCCCCGGCTTCAAACAAGATTTTTTTCTTCTTGTGAACCCTACATCACGTGATAGAACCTACAACAAAGCGAGATCAATCTTTATGGATTTAGACAGATTCCATATTGAAGAAAGTTGTTTCTTCAATTTTTCCAAACGTTTTGGGGCTTCCCAATGCAACCAATCAAAGTAGAAGAAAACATCTGAATTCCTTTTTCATAAATCTCTTGAGAGATTCAAAGGGACTAATACAAAGGTAAATTAAGAAAAAAATTGTTGAAAGTAATATTGATATCCTAAGATGATAAATAAAAGGAACCAAAGTAAAAAGTTTAAAAATGACATGTGAAAGAAAAAAATAGATTAAAATCTAAAAATGAGGTTATACTTATACCTAGTACTAACTCTCATTACCACATGTAAGATATTAGTCCATGTTTTAGTGGTCCAAAATGACATAATTTAATTAATCAACTGTGTATAGTTTTGTTGGATCGCATGAGAGTCGACTGTGTCACCACGATAGTTCTACTCTTTCCAGTTTCCACCAACAAAGAACTTAGACTTCCAACTCGGTCTAGATGTCACAACTCATAAATCTAACTAGTTTCCCTATGAATTATTAATTAGTATTTCGTTTAATTAGTTAAATTAAACATTGTATCATTGCTGAACCTCTACTACATGTTTCTTTCAAGATTGCTAGACATTCTGCGAATCAATTTGGCATAAACTAGTTTGGACAACCGATTCTTTAACACACGAAGACGAATTATCTTCCGTTTTTTTTTTAATTTATTACTTAATTGAATGACGAAAGTTGCTCATATCAATTTAAAAGAATTGTAATATATTTGTGTAAGTATTTGTGCAAAGTCCAATTCAATTTGTTTAGAATATTTCTGGGTTTGCATTGGAGTAGAGTTGGGTTTGATTTACAATATAAACTATGCAATAATATAAAAATAAATATATGTTTAGATTATACTAAAAAAATAAAAATATAATCCGCGGAATCATTAATATTTTTAGTTTTCTTTGTGTTGTTCTCTTCTTATCATAACAAGTTTTTCTTATTTCTTAATATATTGAAGTTTTTTTAGATTATGGTTGAATATTTTGTTAATACTACTATCGATCATGATATAATCTAAATTTAAGTATTTGTGAAATTATCTATTCTTCAACAAAAAAAAAAATCAAAAACAAAAAGGAATAACATATATATTTAAGAACTATTAAATTTATATTTTACAAAATAATAAATTATAGTATCATTAACAAACACAATCTAACGAACATTAATTGCAAAACATATTCAGTTGTGTTAATTTAACTTTTTTCATAGTTATGAATTTTTAGTCAAATTTTATAGGCCATTTTCGCCTTCTATCCTTCGAATCTTAACTTTGTTACGACTAATCGCGTTAATCATATAAAAGTTTACCAATAAATTCATGAAAGTCACGTGTCAACTCATGATTATAGAGAAAAAAATATTACGAGAATGATATATTTGAAAAGTTAAAGTATACCAATGATAAAATAATGTATCATTCATGAGATAAATTGGTGCATTTGTTTAAAAAAATGAAGGTATAAGGTAGTAATACATTTTGCCCATCTTGTATTATACTATTATGTGATATTGTTATAAACTCGTCGTATGCAAATAATTTCTAAGTGTGGTGCTATTTTGCGGATTTAGACCTGACTGGACCAACCATATTGATTGTCAAACCCAGCTATGTCAAGTCTAGGCAGTCATGACCAACAAGGTGTAGTTCAGTTAGCAACGCAGACTGAGCAAGTTGAAGGTGAACAGATTTCGAATTCCACTAAATACATTTATTGGGAGGAGTGAGGAGTCTTTATTGTGACTAAACCCCGAACAAGATTATCTCAAAGAAATACTTGTAAATATATATAAAAAAAAAAGTGTGGGCAGCATGAGCAGATTTAATCATGATAAATTATTTTAATCATTTTTTGTATATCTCTGGAGTTATCACTAGTCTATCTCTATATTGACTCAAAAGTCAAAATCACCTAATAAGCTGATAAGGACCTAGATTTCAAATCATAAAATGAAGTGGGTGGAACATAATAACATGTTACTCTGGCCACAAAGTGATAAAATCAGTATGCATTTTCAATCAATAAGGTCCCATTTGAATTAAAGTTAAAAAGTTTTAAGAGTTTATTTTTATGCCACAAATTAAAAGCAAATGTATTGTTTAATCCCCATTTGTCCTATAATTCATTCGTATGAGTAACAATTTTACTTAAAAGAGTACAAAGGTATACGTGTTGCATTTTTAGGGACTGATTGGGCTACACATTCTTCAAATTTGGTTCAATTCTTACAACATCATGTTATATCAATAATATTAAATTCTATTGGATTGAATTTCAATCAAAATGAAATTTATAGTTGGAAACCAACTTCCCTTTTTCTACCCAGAGATAAAAATATTTTTTTTATATAAAAATGAAGTTTAAAGAAACTCATGATCTTTTAGCCTTGCATATGAATGTGTACTAATTTAATGTAATTGATAAAAAGTATTAGACATTCAATACACCGGTTTTGAGTTTTTTTTTTATCCAAACTCAAATGACTCAAGTCTTTAAATGATCGATCTTTTTTGTGATGGTTTTATTAACTTCCCTTTTACCTCTTCGTTTTGAAGATGTTTTTGGTTCATATGGAATATGAAATCAGTTCTTGAAGTGTTTAACAGGCAGTAAGGTTTTATTCTTTTATTAGTGCAATGACTAAGTAGATTACATGGTTAGAATTTCGATTTGTTTCTAAAAAGTACCGATATAATGTAGGTTATAGAATGAAGGTTTATTTGGGCTACCATAGAGGAATATTTATTTAGACACAAATCACATAAAATATTTACACAACATTAAAAATATTCATTATCAGAAGATGAAATTCATTATTGCCAGACATGCTGACAATTAGCTTGCAAATTTTTTGGGCTTGGTTGAAGCCCAATGGCCAACCGAGCCTGTACCACAAAAAGATTTGCAAAATGAGACTTTGGTAATTAGTAAAATGGAATGAATTATGATCGAGTTACTTGTACTATAGAGTATAGTCAATAGTTAACCAATTGATTGAAATTGACTTTTAAAGATATATTATATAAAATTTATATTATAATCTATTTTTAAATCTTGTTCAACTATAATTTGATTTTATTTTTTGACAAAATTATCATATTCTGTCCTTTATAACAAGGGAACAAACCAAACTACTCGCGAGCTATTCGGCGCCACTGTTTTAAAAATCCCCGCCTAGCTCCGCCTAGGCCCCGCCTAGGCGCTATTTTAAGGGTCGCCGCCTTACACCGACTAGCGCCTAACCTCGTTAACTAGCGTCTAATCCCCGCCTAGGCCCCGATTAATCCCCGCCTAGGCCCCGACTCCGCCTAGCTCCCGCCTGGCGCCTAGCGTTTTTTAATACACTCGGCGCTCAACTTGTAAAAGCTCGTTTAAACTCAGTTCGTTTAAGGAGCTTGTTCATGAACAACATCTTTAGGTTCGTTTTCGTAAATAAACCAAGCTTGAAGAATGTGATAATCGGCTTGAAAGCTAGTGAACAAGCTCGATAAGAGGCTCGCAAAAATACTTGTAAACAGGCTCGTAAACAAACTCGTTAAAGAACTCATGAAGATGTTCAAGAAAGATATATATATTACAATTATGATATAATATATAAGAATACAATGTTGTAATGTTTATTTCTTTTATAATATTCATATTATAGTTATGATAAATATCAATATAATTTTCTATTTGATGTAAGGTAATAAAATATTAATAGTTGTATGCAAATATCATTTAATTACTTCAATAAACGAAATTATTTTAAATATTCATATTTTAATATATGGGTTTAAATTTTGAACCATGCTGAAAACTTGGTTTAAACTTGTTAAAAATTTAATGAACACACCTGAGCTCGATTAAAAGCTCGAATAGGCTCGTCAGGATCGAGCTAGCAGGCTCGTGAGCTTCACAAAACTCAAATCGAACTCGACTCGAAACCAAGTTCGTACTCAGCTCGAGCTTGTTAAAATTTAACGAACGAAGCTTGAATTCGGTAAAACTCTTCTCGGCTTGGTTCGTTTATAGTCCTATTCATAATCATTAAATTAGTGATATGAAAATTGATTTATTTATTAGAAATGGAAATGTAATGATAATTTTGTGAAACATAAAGTCACCCAGTTAATAAACGTGTCCATAATAAGGTTGGATGGTATATGTGCTTGTGATTCCTAGGCCCATATCTCATCAACACCAAAAGCCCAATAAAGGCCCAACATACCACCATATGGCTATAAATAGCCCCATTCCCCTTGACCATCAGATATGTCTTGTATCCCATTGTTTACTCCCTCTCTAATAACCAACATCCAACATTGAATTTTCTCTATACGAGGTTCGATCTAGACGTCGAAACTTGAGTAGACATTGACATCGGAAGGGTTTTAGCCGACTCTTCGATGGCTCCTTTTAGTTGTGCAGATCGTAAGTTTATGAGTTAAGAAGATATTATCTTCACCATTCGCATTATTCATTTTCTCATATTTTCATTCATATTTGTTCTTTCCATAAAAAAACTAACACAAATCAACCGAAATTATAAATATTTTTCAATATTGTGACTAATAAAATGGAATGAATTATTCTGAGAGTCCCTGAATGCAATATCTTTTTTTTATGTCATTATTGAACAAATAGCCTTAAAAGTATTCACGATGTAGAAACGTTTCACAAGTAGGAGGCTGGTGCATGCGTATCAATTTATTATGAGTAAACACAAGTCCAAATAAAGAACTAAATTGATAACAAAATCGCATTTGTTGATATTATTATTATTATATCGATTTTGATAAGTCTCTCATATCTATCGTTTATTGTTATACTACTTTTCTCTTCACCAACTCTCAAATTATATATGTTTCTTAAACCACATTATTTGTACAGGGAGGAACTAAACAACTTATAAATTTACCCGTAGTGCTTCAATAGATGGTACGCCAAAAAAAATTTATTGGTTATTAAATTTTTTTAGAACATAATTTATTATTCAATTCATCGTTAGCATTTGTATTCTTTTAATTTTATTTTTAATTGTATTTTTATATAAATAAAATATATTATTTATTCATTTTAAAATCAAATATAATTTTTAATTTTTAATCATTAAGACATTTTCGTAATTCTCATATGTAGATATAATATTAATTTTACTGATCATAAAAACATTTTAATAATCATGTATGTGATAAATATAAAAATGAAATGACAATTAACGATCCGGTTTAATAGTTGTCACCTTTCTCAATTTCTCTCGACCTTATAAATGTTTAAAATTATTACAAAAAAATGCTTAGAATTAAACAGAATATAGAAAGAGAGGCAACAAACCATAAAGCAGTGATTTGATGATCACTATCTTTCAAAAAAATGGAAAAATGTAAAATTTAAATTCAAAATTTCACAAACAACAACAAGGTACAATATAGACAAACAAAGAGATATATTTTCCAAAGGAAAATGACTTCGAGAATGGTAAATGAAAAAATGACAAGTCGAGGGATGAAATTATATATTCAGAAGTAAAATATATGTTTTTTCAAAATCTAAGAGTAAAATATGTAGATGACTTAATAACGACAAGAAACAATCAAATTAATTGGATTCTTTGTTCGGCCGAGTAGAATATTCCAATAAGATACTCGTTGTCCAAGCTATGATTTGCAAGCAATATTATCGGAATATATATGTCCAATTGACTAGTGTAACCAATAGTTGTCTTTATATTTTCTTTTACAAATAAAAATTCCAAAAGAGTCACTTTGGTTTAATTTGGCCCTTAAATACTCCCAACAGCCACATTTTATTTCATAGCTTTTTTAATCCTAAAAAAAGTCGACCAAGTCCTGCTCCACGTTCCATTTTTTTTAAGAATACGTTTCATTTTTTTAAAAATTTATCTGATCAATGCTTAATGAGAAAATAATTGATATTAATGAAAAGTTTATAAGGAAATTAAAAATTAACAAGTAAAATGATCAATTAAATGTAATTTAATTGATACATATTTTAAAACAGAGATGAGATGTCTTAGATTCGAAATTCAGCTTCTTCAAAAATCTATTTTTATGAAAAAAATGATTTTATGAATTTTTTAAACCTGTTCAATATTGTTGCTAACGTATTTTTTACACTTTCTTTTTCAAAATTATCTAAAAATATATTTTAAAAATATGTGAGAATATATATTGAACCATGAAAATCAGCTTCTTTAATTATGCTAAATTAGAATAATTGAGAATTATTTAACAAATTGTTTTTATTTTTAAAATCATGCATGAATAGTTAGACTAATTATTTAATATCAATTGATTTTAAATATTTTGAATAAAAAATATAAAAAAATTACAAACAACCACTAATAACAACCAGCAATACCTTAAATATAAATCTTTTTCGATAGGTCGAAACAGTTGTATTCCGTGACTAAATTGATAAATTTATTAATTGAATGTGGTCCAAAAATGTACCTAATTCAATTCACTAGTATATAAAACAATTTTGGAATCTTGAACGAGGTAAGATTCCCAAGGTATCATAGCATATCTTTCAGCTCAATGCACATCATCCTAGGCTACAAGATAAGATTGTTTAAAAATAAGGCCTAATACATGTTTTGCCCCTTGAAGTTGGCAAAATTTCACTTTTTTCGCCCTCAACTTTAAAACGTTTCCGCTAACATCCTGAACTTGGCAAAAACGCACCCGACATCCCCCCCTTATGCTACGTGTCACATTTTGGTTGGTTTGACTTTTCAACTCATGCCACGTGTCACCTTCTGGTTGGTTTGACTTTTCAAACATGTCAGATTTTTTATCAATCAAAATGTGACACGTGGCATGAGGGGGGGCTGTCGGGTGCGATTTTGCCAAGTTCAGGATGTTAGCGGAGACGTTTCAAAGTTGAGGGCGATAAAAGTGAATTTTTGCCAAGTTGAGGGGGCAAAACATGTAATTGGCCTAAAAATAAAAACAGAATATACTTTGATCAATTATTTTATAGTTTGCCAAATTAAACCCTAAATATTTAAATATTCCAAAAAATATTCTGGTATATTCCAATGTGGACCATAAACTTAAACCGAATTATATTATGGATATCCAACTTTAAATGGCCCTTGCCCTTTTGTGATTGTCCCATGTGAATGACAATGCTAATGTTTTTCTGAAAAATAAACAAATAAAATATGGGTTGTCTAGTTTGCTTATTGTAATTTTTTAAGCAGCCATTATTAAATTACTGATTAAATGATTTTAGAAGTAATGATGTCCATGGATCATGAAAATCTTCCATTTCTTATTTTTATATTATGTATTTGGTGGACAAACCTAATTATTTCATAGTATTGATTCTACTTTTATATATGTAAATTAATTAGCATATATTATTTCCTTCCCTTCTCTTTATATTAATTATCTTAGAGATTGTTTATAAGAGACAAAAATATCTTTCATCCTTAGATTTAATTAGTCATTATTTTGTTTACTCTTAATATATATATATATATATATATATATATATATATATATATATATATATATATATATATATCAAACAAAATATATAACATTGTCAAAATAATATATTTTCATCATATAGAAGGATATAAAAAATTTGCCATATTAGTGAGAAGAAAAGATAAAGAACAACAAACAACTAAATTAAACTTCATCTATCATTTTTTAAAATCCAAAACAATAAAAATTCCAACATATATATAAAGGAAATAGATTTGAATTTAAAATGAAATATCGACATATAATTTTAACTAGAAACATATAGCGTTAAACTCAATGAGAAAATTATCAAAATCATGTTTTTAACAACCAATTCATGAATGAAGAAGACGATAGTGTATTATATAAATTATTTCATAAGAAACAAAAAAAATGAAAATAGAAAATATGAAGATGTAAAATAACTGGTTGGAAAATGAATAATAAGAACGCTAAAAAATGTAGTCCGTTTACAAGATAAACAATCGATAATTGCAAGGAAAAACAAACTGAATTGAATTTGATATTAAACCTCAACATGCATGAAAAAAAAAACCTCAACATGCATGAAAAAAAAAACCTCAACGCATATATATGTTAAGAGCAATTTGTACGATGCATTACCCTGAATTTGAAACGCATGTCATTAACGAACTGAGAGCGAAATTCAAAACTCCGAAATTAAATCAATTATACAAAATGTCGGAAGTAGAAGTCACTGATGAAGAAGTTAAGGATAGAATGTTCCGCAGCTATATTTGATAAATACATTGATTCTGGTCATATAGGGTTAAACAACTAATTTAAGGTCATGGCTTGTTAATCAAGCAAATATTATGCCAATGCTTTCCCAGTTAAGCAATTTCAAGGAATATTATTTGCACTCTACGCATTTTCATAGTAATATTGCCTATTTTATATTTTTTGCTTCTCTGAATTGACTCTCTGCTTTGTTGGCTTCTTGTCGTCTAGAGTCTCTCTTACTCAACAATAATTCCTCATCTTTTATACAAAGTACCAAATGCTTATTTGAAAAAAAGGCCATTGATACATGTTTCCCCCAACGTCACATGCAAATACAAATCCATTTTCCTTAGTAAGAGAACCCAAATCTTTATGTATTTTACATAAAGCCAAATGAGCTTGTTAAATTTGTCTTATTTCACCTTCCGCTTTTCCCCGACATCCTAAAACGACATGTGTTAGTTTATGCATGAAGTAAGAAAAATCAGGATAACGATATCATTGCTTATCAGGCTGATTAGAAGCTAACATATTGTGTTCATGGGGCAAACTGATGAATTTTACATATGTTAAAGTGAAGTATATATGAAGACCTTAGCAAAGATCAAGGAGAAAGTAAGCAAAACGAGACAAAGAAGAAAATGAACTGCAATACCTTGCCATTTTTTGCTTCAACTAATCCTTTTTCTTCAATTCTTTGATCCAGCAACGTATGTACGGGGATTACATATATAATCAACTCTTATACAAAACTCACAATCTCTATAATTAAATTTTGAAAGAAAAATAATTAACAGAATGATACCTAAAGAGGCATTTCCTATTTTATTTTGGTCACAAAATTTTACAGAAATCATAATTAAGAAGTTCAAAACACAGGAGAATTTGTGGCTGTATGATTTGATGAAGAAGTAGCTGGGGAATTAGAACGAACCCGGCTCCTTCCTTCTTCATATTGCTTTTTTACAGATTTTGAAACAGCGGGTGGCGGCGGAGTGGCTACCGGAGCGTAGATTCCATTGGTGGCTGGTGGTGCTACTGTTTCCCCTGCTGCTGAATATTCAGGTGGCGGCACCCATATCCCGCCCACCACTACAAATTGTGGAGGTTGTGGGTTATTGTTGTTGTGAATTGTAGGAGTTGGCCTTCTTGTATGCAGTCGGTATTTCTGTAACAAAAAATTCATTCAATCACATATTCAGTTTACCAATCCTGGTTTCATCTTAAATACAAATAAGACGGAAAATCAACACTAACATTTTCAAGTTTCTGTTTCGAGATCAACCACTCACATGGAGTAACTGTTCGGAAAACATTTCCAAACCATTTTTGTAAACAATTACAGTTGTAATCTCGTAGCCTTATCTTTAAACAATCATTTTTTATCTGCCTGTAACGGATGATTGGGTTCATCTCATTACATTTGTTGGGAGGAAAGATCGTTAACTATAGTTAATTTTTTTTAATTGGACTGGGGCGACAAGAACTAGAGATTATACATCTTAACAAGATTGGCATCCCTGAGAATTCAAGATTATAACCCAACATGAATATTATTAAAACTTAATTATAATTAATTTCCCACAAAATAATCTCATATATTTATCAACTAAGGTCATGTTCAATGAATTACTCTATATTCTCTATTTTTAGAGTTTTTACTTTATTTATACAGTTGCTACAGTAAATTTAATCCAGCCTGTTATTCTATTTTCTACATTAAAAAATGATTTCTTTCATCAAACAATATTTTATTATTATTATTATTGTTGTTGTTATTATTATGTTCTTCTTATAATTATTTAAAAAAAATCAACGTTTATATTTGAATATATAAAATGTTTAAAAATATAATATAATTAATATTTAATTAATAATGCATATTATATATATATATATACACACACACACACACATACATACATACATACATACATACATATATTTAGAAATAAATAATTAATAAATTAAATTAATGATAATAAGTTTCATTTAAGTAACAACAAACATTCATAATAAACTTAAAAAATATAATTACATATTAAAAATTAATCATAATTTTATATATAAATTAAAAAAATTTTATTAAAAAAATTTAAATATATTAAATATTGTTAGTAATTATTTAGAACACATGTAAATTATTGTTAATTCATAAATTATAAAATAATTCAAAATAATAATAAAATATTCAAATTTAATCATAGAATAAGGTATGAGATGCTTTAAATTTGAAATATCTTATACCATACTTTAAATTTGAAGTATAATTGAAGATCAACCCTACTTCAAATATAATAAAAATAACATTTTTAAAGTAACATTGGACTTGCTCTAACAAAATGACTATTTTTCTCTCTGTAAATTATACTCAAATTATTCCCAATCAATAATTTGTAGATATTTCATGATTTATTAGATAACAATCATGATTTTAAATTATTGTATCATTTAGGTTTAATGCATCGGGAGGTACTTCAACTTGTCTCTAAAAACCCGCTGCCTCCCTGAACTTTCAAAGTAACTCGTAGCTACATCAACTTTAAAAAAAAATGTACCACTTTACTACCTGAATGTCACGTGTCCATTTCTGATTGATTTGACTTTTTAAAAATGTCATTTTTCTAAATTTTCTCACTCAAATCAGAAGCTGACATGTGACTTTCAGGGAGCTAAGTGGTGCACTTTTTCAAAGTTGAGGTAGCTACGGGGTCACTTTGAAAGTTCAGGATGACTGGAGATTTTTTGGGAAAACTTGAGGTATCTTCTGATGTATTAAGCCTATTATTTATCTATTTTCTAAAAATAAAAATACATACATATATAAATAATTATAATCATTTCCTTACTTTTTTTTATTTAAATTTTTTTCAGCCGTTCACCTATGTGCTTAATTTGCATTTGCCATATTTTGAATTGAAGGAAAATGAAAAAACTTAATACTACTCTGATTAATTAGTTAATTGCAAAGCTAATCTTTTTGAATAACCATCAACTTAATTCTATAACAGGAAAAAAAAAATCACCTGCAAATGGCTCTTGACTTCATCGTTAGTCAATCCATCCACCTTCATTAGTTCTCTAATTTGTTTTGGTGTTGCTGCTGCCCATTAATTACATTTTCGATCAATCAAATCCAATATTTTATTTTATTTAAGAGAAATTAATCTGTTGCTTGTGATTCCTTACCATGAGATCCACCAAGCTGCTGAAGAGCATGTAAAAAACGTCTATGTAACTCCGGCGACCAACAGCGTCGCTGTTTTTTGTCTTCCGATTTCTTGTTGCTTCCACCACCGCCACTGTTGCCTGATCCCGTAGCTGTCTCCGCCGTTGAACTAGTTGAGGAAGCCGGTATTTTAGCAACAATCTTAGTACTCTTGGCTGGAATACTCGTTCTCTCCTTGTGAAATGGCTGAAATGCTCCGCCATTTCTCTTCACCTCCGTCACAACCGCCTTTCTCGGCACCGCCTGAATTTCAATTTCAACCGAATTACATGAATTCTCTGCTCTGTTTTGAAATGGGTAACCAAACAGTAAATAATAAATAAAAATTGTGCATGTTGGCGGCTAAAATACCTCTCCGGCAAGTGGATCTGGAGACTGATTATTCCATAACTGCACAGATCTAAGCCAATCTGATTTCTTCTTATGATCACTTAGCTTTTCCTTGCTGGTGATCGGCTCAGGAGAATGATGCTCTTCATCATCATCGTCATTATCAGAAGAAGAGTTCGTCCTCTTAAT